>CAUYRH010179847.1:0-10154 GCA_963574655.1 Perodicticus potto
CTTATTCATGGAGGGGATACATTTCTTTTTATTTTTATTTATTTATTTATTTTTGAGACAGCCTCAAGCTGTCACCCTGGATAGAGTGCTGTAGCATCATAGCTCACAGCAACCTCCAATTCCTGGGCTCAAGCAAGTCTCCTGCCTCTGCCTCCCAAGTAGCTGGGACTACAGGCGCCCGCCACAACGCCCAGCCGTTTTTTGGGTTGCAGCCATCATTGTTGTTTGGCGGGCCCAGGCTGGATTTTGAACCCACCAGCTCAGGTGCACGTGGCTGGCGCCTTAGCCCGTTGAGCCACAGGCGCCGAGCCTCATGGAGGGGGATACATTTCAAGACCTCCAGTGGATGACTGAAACCACGGATAGTATGGAACTATACACACACACACACACCAATGTCTCTTGGTAAATGTGGGGGATTGGTTCCAGGATCCCCAAGGATACCAAAATCTATGGATGCTCAAGTTCCTTATGTAAGATGGTATAGTATTTGCATATAAGCCATGTACTGCCTCCTGAACACTTTAAATCATCTATAGTTTACTTATAATATACCTTATACAATGTAATTGCTATGTGAATAGTTGTTACACTAATTTAGGGAATAATGACAAGAAAAAAAGTCTGTACATGATCCGTACATACACAGCAATTTTAGGCCTAACTATATTTTTGGTTCATGGTTGGTTCATTCTGTGTTGTGGAAATCATGGATACAGAGGGCCAGCAGGACTGGCCTATCCACACATACCTATGATAAAGTTAAGCACAGTACGAGATTAACAACAATAACTAATGAGAAAGTAGAAAACATACATGCATGTGTGCATAGTTTCTCACCCCAAATATCTTGTTGTATGTAATATTTTGGGGCCTCAGTTGACCGTGGGTAACTAAAATCTTGGGAAAGGAGGTACTGCTATAAATCCAGAGCATTTCTGGTTAGCATGAATGAGGATAGGAATTACAAGGCCTTTAGAGTTTTTCTTTCCTATAGTCCCTATTCCTTTCCTACTTTACAGTGTCAAAATTTATTTTGCAAACAGATCTCGACTTTTCTGCAACTTAAATTCTAAATTAGGGTGGATTGTAAACAGGAGAAATAAGCAAAGCATAGATAGATACATGCTCAGGTGAACGGGAAAATTAGAGACCAAGTATGGGAATTTGGAGAAAACTTGGCTTTGACTGAAAATGCTGCTTGTTTGGGAATCTGAGGCACCTTTTGGGTTTTTCTGTATTGGCCAAGCACTGCCCTCTTCAGACCATTGTTTGGCTAAGGAACATGCCTCTCAATACTAGTGTCACTCTGTGCTGGAGATGGGAGGAGCTTTGGAGAAAAGCCATGTAGCCCAAATGCTTCTAGACTGGACATAAGCTTCTCTTGAGATTAAAAATACAGATTCCTGCCCTGACTTTAGATTTGCTCATTGAGAATTTGAAGGTCAGGATTGGTTTGAGTAGTTGAGGCTGACGTATAACCTGGTTAATTGTCTTGACCACTTCCCATAGGAAGTTGGTTGGTTTGAGAACTTGGATCGGAATTCAGCTGTTTACCTCTCAGTTTAGTCAGTACTGCTTCCACCCGGGTGGTACTGGGACTTCACTGTTGAGATAGAAAATTATCAAGAGGATGTGTACTTTTATCAGATGGCATTTTGGTTTCTGTTTGATGGTCTTCTTGGGGCCTTTCCATTGCTTTTATATCTTTGGGTTTTGAGCGATACCCGAAGAGGAATTCTTCCCAAAGAAGTTGTTTAGCTTCTATAGACGCTTACTATAATTTGTTGGAAATAAGGAGAAATTGGTTAGTTACCTTGGTTTTACAAAAAAGTATTCCTCATCATTTTAGGAAGAGCATTTTCTCTGTAAAAGGTGGCTAGCAAAAGTGCTGTGGATGAAGAGAAGGACTTTATCATTTGTTGGGGGAATTCATTAGTTTGGTGCTCTAGCTGCTTTATTTTTGAAGGGCTCTTTCTGGAACCAAAGAAGAAGTAAAGAAATACCAGCCACCTGCTTGTGGTTTTTCTGGCATTCCTCTTTTAGGTGGACAGCTGTGAGGTGGTTACTATGGTTGGCTCTCATAGTCTGATTGAGTTTTGCTAGATGATTTCGATGGCTCTTCCCCTTTTGGTCTCATTTTTCTAACCTTAGTGATCTTCTCTTGATCTTACAGGACACAGTAGCCTATGTGTCTCTGAACCAGGGAGAGAACAAATCCTTTTGTCGTGTTTTGTATCAGTTTGAGATAGTGTGAGTTGGAAGGTCCAGAGTCTGCTGTCTGGTTACAGCCCTTTATTGGGGGTTTGTTCAGACTGGTGCTTCAGATGGTATCTTTGAAATGGGCTTTTAGTCTGCAAAGGGGAACATGCCCAGATATTCTAGAATGGTCCCTTTCTGTAAACAGAATAGAGTAGATAGACTACTTCTCATTGACTTTGGATTATTTTTATGCAGCTTGGAAACTTAGAGAAGCTTGAAAGAATTTTTTTAAAAACCTCTTTTTGGGGGGTGGACTGGTTGCAAACCAGTTTTTGGTGATTCCTTTTTCACCAGAGGCAGATGATCCGTTTGTTTAGAACTTCCCGTCAACGAGAACTAGAATAAAGGAATTGTGTGTTTCCCAAATTCTGAATAAAGAGAAACATAGGCTGAGTGGGTTTGATTCTCTGGGTCAGGTGTTGGTATAATCTGATGGGCTACTATCCTGTCACCAGTTTAGCTTACAGAAATCTTTAGTGATGTCTCTGGTGAGACCAAATAGGTTAGGAATTTCTTATTGGCCTAGGTCACATAAACACTTTTCCCCATTGTTTAAAAGTAAAACAGTTGAAAGTAATTTCCTTATTTTAGGCATGGTCTGGGGGTAGGACTAACAGGTTTTGGGGCCATTTCTCCTCACCTGGGGGAGAGTTCCTTGACCAGTCCTTAAAGCCATGATGTACTGGGTAAGCAAGGGGGAAAAAAAAAGGATAAGGGGTCATTAGTTACAGATGTCTATGGTTGGGGAGAGAAGGGTCAATAAGAATGATTTATGCTGGTTGGCTCATTGTACTAGGGTACCAAAGGGCAGTTCTTTTCTGTGGAAGCATACTCTGTCCTACGTATCCCTCCTAAGATCTGAGTGAGCCACGTGGAGCTGGCAGGAATTTGAAAGCTGTTCGTTGGGAGAGGCTTTAACTTTTATACTCATCCCTGCCTAGAATGCGCCTTAACAGGGGAGGGTCCCATACTGGACTGGATCAACAGCTGCTGGCCGCCCCTGGAATCACAGGAAGCGAAGGCCGGGTGTCTTTGTATAGGAGCTCTGCAGCCAGACAATAGTTTGTGCTGGCAGGGCCATGTGGCGAGTCACGTGACCTGGGGCTGTTTTCTGCTGGGGTCCTTACCCATCTGTTCTCTCGGCTCTTTCTGGGTTATCAGGCGCCAGTCCAAGTCCTCCCAGGCAGCCAGCTTCATGGCCAGAGATTACGAGCACTAACCTTCCTGGCAGGGGCGGTGTGGCTTCCAGTTTATGCAGATTAGCCATGTGTTTCTCACTTCAAGGCGTTCCACAGGAAAAGCCTTTTCCTGTGTTTGGCTCTCAGTGGGCGGTTCCCAGCTTACTGTACTGGGACTCAGCAAGCAGCAGGCATGCACGAGAGGGATCACAGTACACTGGCCCCCCTCTCCCATTCCACCTCCAATGCTACGTCACCACAACACAACCACTCGCACTCTCATACTGTTGGTGTCATTCATTCGGTGCCAAGATTGCTTTAAAAAATTCCCTTGGCCCCAGTTCAAACAGGAGTACAGCTGGGATGTGTTAGATTTTAGGCAGTCTGCCCTCAATTTGAGATGAGTTATAAATAGCAGTGCCGACTTCCTTAACTACCGCTCTCTGAGGTAAAATGCAGGTTAATTACTGTGGGAATCAATTAGGGGGTTCTTTTGGTTAAAGAGCCAGGGATGCATTTTTTTATTGTTATTATTAAAAGTCATACAACAGATCTGGCCAGGAATAAATTGAAAGCACAAGGAGTAAAAAATAATATTTAAATGTCCAAAATCCAAGGTTGTGCCTCTAGGTTTATACTGGCCCCGACTAGTTGGTGTTTAGGATGATGGAACGAGTGGTGGTCAAGACGTCTCCTTTTTGATGGACATATTTTTGGCAGCCCCTAGCCCATCCCTCTCTATTATTGTTGCTAGTCTTTGGCGCTATTGAGTACTAAATTTGGTTCCTCAGGATTGCTGCCTGGTCACTTCCTTTCTGTATCTTTGGATGGAAAGTGGAGCTTTCCTCAGTTGGACTTTTATTTTAAGAAAATTATGAAGTTTATCTTTCTTGGTGCCACTGCCATGTACTGTGGTACATTCTGGTGAATGGTAGAGCTCTCTGCTTAGAAGTTTTGAGTTCTTAGCCCTGCCCTGTCTTTTCTGAATCATAGTCAGATAAAGAATTTGTAGCTATTTTTAATCTGAGTTTCATGAAGTTGGTTACTTCTAATTTATATGACATTTAACCCAGATCCATCTTAAAGTCTAGTTTTTTATATCTCAGCAACCTCTGAGGGGTCATTATAGCGTTCCTTGGTGCAATAAGTTGTAAGAGACTCCAGTTGCCAACTAGTCTGGAGAGTCTTGTTTTTCTTTTTGCTTGGAGCAAGGGAACTCTATATGCAAGTGATAAGTCAACCAGCTGCTTTTTCTGAATAAATTTAGCAGGACAAGCCTTCTAGGCATCCTTGCCTTTGATGCCCATAACCTGCATCTTTTGATGCATTTCATTTGGCAGGCAATTTATAACATGGCCAGTGATCTGGAAAGAGATAAGTGGTGGATGGAGATGCGAAGTTTTCTTATGGCTACTCCTTTTTTATTTTTTATGAACGCAGGAGAGTATATAGCAGGGGGGCCCCTGACTTCGCTGATCAAGGGGCAGCATTTTCCTCTCAATTATGTGTCTCTGTGGCAGAGCCTTTGCTTTTGAAGTGTAATCACAGTAATCTACTCCTGTGGTTTCCCATTGAAAGGATTTCCTCTCTGTCTTTCCCAAAGTGGAATCTCTGGGTCTTTACAGCTAGGGTTTGGTGTTTCCCATCGCCTGCCTTATGCCTGCAGAGTGCTGATACTGGCTTTTCTATCTTGCATGTAGTAGAGATTTTTCTGGTCTAAAATTGCTAAGTTTGTTTGTTTGTTTGTTTGTTTGTTTGTTTGTAGAGACAGAATCTTACTTTATCGCCCTTGGTAGAGTGCCGTGGCATCACTCAGCTCACAGCAACCTCCAACTCCTGGGCTTAAGCGAGTCTCTTGCCTCAGCATCCCAAGTAGCTGGAACTGCAGGCGCCCACCACAACGCCCGGCTATCTGTTTTTGCAGTTCGGCCGAGGCCGGGTTTGAACCCACCACCTTCGGTATATGGGGCTGGTGCCCTTACTGGATGAGCCATAGGTGCCACCTGGAAATTGCTACTTTCTAATAAAACTGATTAGTGGAGATTTAAGGCCTCTTCTCTGTTACGAGAGACTGGAAGATGGTGTAACTACACATCACAAATCGTTCAATAGTTTTAAATGTTAGAGGTGTGAGTTAGGTTCCTACCCACCTCTCCTTTTATTCTTTTTTTTTTTTTTTTTTTTTGAGACAGAGTCTCAAGCTGTCGCCCTGGGTAGAGTGTTGTAGCGTCACAGCTCACAGCAACCTTCAACTCTTGGGCTTAGGCGATTCTCTTGCTTCAGCCTCCCAAGCAGCTACACCACCTCCCCTTCTGATATGAGCAGATGTCTAACTCTGATGTGAGACCAGAGTAATCTGATTGTTTGAACTGAATGTATTTTAGTTTGCCAAATAAGCTGTGTTATATTGATGATAAGCCATTGAGAAAGGAAGGGAGTCAGAAATCTGGTGACCAGAAAAAAGAAATGTCTTTAATTTACTTTTAGAATAAGAATTCTTTGACATGCATTTATTTTTGGTCTGTAGGAGATTTCCTAAAGTTGAGATAGACATCCCTTGAACCCTTTATAATCCCTATGTAAGTAGCTGTACTTACTTGGAAGCACAGGCTTCCTGATAGGAGAGAGGAAAAGGTGACTTGTCTTTAGACTTTTGTTTTTAAGCAGTGTATTTGGGGATGCCCATACAGTTTTGAAATCTTCCTTAGTGTAGGATGGTACATAAGGTTATTCTCAAAAAGTATGCTTGTTTTCCCTTGACTGTTCTCATCATCCTCTCTTCTCTTTCTTTTTATTTTTTATTTTTTATTTTTATTTTTTTTTGAGATAAGAGTTTTACTGTTGCCCTCCATAGAGTGCTGTGGTGTCACAGGTCACAGCAACCTCCAACTCTTGGGCTTAAGCGATTCTCTTGCCTCAGCCTCCCAAGTAGCTGGGAATACAGGCACCCGCCACAATGCTTGGCTATTTTTTGGTTGTAGTTGTTGTTTGGCAGGCCCAGGCTGGGTTCAAACCTGCCAGCTCCGGTGTATGTGGCTGGCACCCTAGCCACTTGAGCTACAGGCACCTAGCCACTCTCTTCTCTTTCAGTTCAATCCAATTTTTTTTCTACCCTCACAGTTAACCTGTCTTAGAGTTGGGTTTAGTACTTAGAGTTTGGCTTACCCCTGGCCTTATGGCTGGATGGTTTGATCTGGGTTTTCTCCTCCCATAGTGTCCCCTATCTATTTGCACATTTGCAATAAGATGGCATTGGGTGGTACCTGTGGCTCAGTGGATAGGGCGCCAGCCCCATATACCAAGGGTGGTGGATTCAAACCTGGCCCCAGCCAAACTGCAACAAAAAATAGCTGGGTGTTGTGGCAGGCGCCTGTAGTCCCAGCTACTCGGGAAGCTGAGGCAAGAGCATTGCCTAAACCCAGGAGTTGGAGGTTGCTGTGAGCTGTGACGTCACTGCACTCTACAGAGGGTGACAAAGTGAAACTCTTGTCTCAAAAAAAAAAAAAAAAAGACAGCATTGAACATTGAGTAGTTACTGAGGCCTAGGTATTTGGTATTGAGTATTTGGAGGAACTTTGAAGTAAAATACCTGAACTTTAGCTTCCTAGAACTTAAGCCTTGAGAGATGCAATCAGTTGGAATAGTTATCTACAATTATATGTTAAATCTGAGGATGCTAACTTAATTTACAGTGGGACATTTTAAAACATGAGAAATCGAAATGTACTGAAGATGTAGGAAGAAGCTTCATGTTGAAAGATAAAGTTTCTGCTATTAGAATCCATTGTGGACAGGAGAGCAGGGCAGGATGCCATTGTATAGAGCCGAGAATGTACATTATGTGAGGAATCTTGAAGTGAGACAAAAAATATGGTGAACTGGACCACATTTTAGAGGACTTTGGAGCCAGGTAAAAGCATTATTATTATTTTCTTTTTTAGTAGAGACAAGAGTCTCACTTTATCACCCTCTGTAGAGTGCTGTGGCTTCACATAGTTCACAACAACCTCCAATTCCTGGGCTTAGGCGATTCTCTTGCCTCAGCCTCCCAAGTAGCTGGGACTATAGACACCCACCACAACGCCCGTCTATTTTTTGGTTTGCAGTTTAGCTGAGGCCAGGTTTGAGCCCAACACCTTCAGTATATGGGGCTGGCACGTTACTTGCTGAGCCACAGGCGCTGTCCTAAAAGTATTATTTATAATTATTGATAATAACTACCATTTACTTGATATTTAAATACCAGGTACTATGTGAAGTATGTTAATGTGCTTTTTAGGTAAAGAACTGGTGTGTTCAAGGTAGGATGATGAGCGTTAGGATTTGAGACTAAGTCTAAATTCTGTTCTTTCTATGTAATAATACAAGGTGTCCCAAAAGTCACCCTTAAAGTGCCATGCATAGGGAAAATGGGAAAGTGTAGCTAAATGTACCTTTATTTACAAAATAAAGAATATTTACAAAATATTTTGTATGTGTTGGCCACTTTGTAAAATTGTTTGTATGTATTAAAACTTTGTGGGCAGCTTTTGGGACATCATGTAGTATATAAGATTTAGTAGGCAAAAAGTTTGGAGCTGTTATTGAGCAGGGAGTGATTAAAGTGATTTGGGAACATTGCTCTAGAACTGCTCTAATATGATAGCCACTAGCCACGTGTCATTATGTGAATTTAATTAAATGTAAATAAAAATTGAGTTGCTCGGTCATATTTCAAGTACTTAATAGTTACACATAGCAGAAAATTTTATTGGACAGTGATTCTTTAGATCACTGGTTCTCAGCCAATACAGTACATATGAGAATCATTCAGGAATCTTAGGGCAAGAGCCCTTCCAGACCCACTAATTGGAATCTCTTGGGAAAGGTCTAGGCATTTGTGAAGCTTCACAGAAAATTCCAATCTGCAGCCCTGGTTAATAGCTACTGCTCTAGAAGCTCCATGGTAACCATGGTAATGACTGCCCTTCATGTTGTGGGGAGACTGAGACTGACAGAGATACCCAGAGTGGGCTGGTCTCTGTTCAAGAAACATAGGCTCTTCATTTGGGGGTAACATGGACGGCAGCTGCGGTCTGGGATAAGATGAGAACACTGGGGTGATTTGAAGAATGGTAGGCGATGTAAGCCCCTGAGCTCTTTTACAAGAGAGAACGGTGATTTATTTTTATATTTATTTATTTATTTATTTTTGAGACAGAGTCTCACTTTGTTGTCCTTGGTAGAGTGCCATGGCGTCATAGCTCAGAGCAACCTCAAACTCTTGGGCTCAAGCGATTATCTTGCCTTAGCCTCCTGAGTAGCTGAACTATGGGTGCCCACCACAATGCCAGGCTATTTTTAGAGACTGTACCCTGTTTTTGTTTTTGTTTTCGGCTCTATTGAGAGGTATATTGGGGAAGACCACATGGCTAAATATCAGCTCTCTAGTCTAATTGTTTTTAAGTAGTCCTGAAAGAATCCACGTAGCTCCAAAATTATAATTGGAAACATTATTGGAGCTTTGGATATAGATGTGGGACTTGAGGCAAAGGGTGTTAAGATGGTTGGAAATAGTACCTCAATAATTACATAGATGTGTAGGGATGATTTGGGACACAGTTTTGCTGTGATTCTCCACTGTTTAGAGATGTGGAGGAGGAGTACTCTCATCATCACTATTACCTTTTTAGCTAAGATTTCAGTTGTATCCCAAAGAGAACTCTACACTTTTTTTCCTCTTAATACTTAGAAAAACATCCCATTTTCCTTCATGAAAGCCCTACTTCCTCTATTATAAAACACCTGTAAGTATTCTTAAAATATATATATATATTTGGCCAGGCGCAGTGGCTCACACCTGTAAGCCTAACACTCTGGGAGGCCAAGGCAAGTGGATTGCTTGAGTTCACGAGTTCAAGGCCAGCCTGAGCAAAAGTAAGACCCGTCTCTACTAAAAATAGAAAAACTGGCTCAGAGGCTATGGATTAGTGGTTAGGGTGCTGGCCACATACACCGGGGCTGGCGGGTTCAAACCTGGCCCTAGCCTGCTAAACATCAATGACACCTACAACAACAACAAAAATAGCCAGGCATTGTGGCAGGCACCTGTAGTCCCAGCTACTTAGGCAAGAGTAGTTTGAGGCAAGAGAATCACTTGAGTCCGAGAGTTTGAGGTTGCTATAAGCTGTGACGCCACGGCACTCTGAAGGTGACATAGTGAGACTCTGTCTCAAAAAAAAAACCAAATACTTGGGCAGGGTGGTGCCTGTGGCTCAACGGAGCAAGGTGCCAGCCCCATATGCCTTAGGTGGCGGGTTCAAACCCAGCCCTGGCCAAAAACTGCAAAAAAGAAAAAAAGAAAAAAGATTTCTATAGGCTTGGCACCTGTGGTTCAACAGGCTAAGGCGCCAGCCACGTACACCTGAGCTGGTGGGTTCGAATCCAGCCCATGCCCGCCAAACAACAATGACAGCTGCAACCAAAAAATGGCCGGGTGTTGTGGCAGGCGCCTGTAGTCCCAGCTACTTGGGAGGCGGAGGCAAGAAACTTGCTTGAGCCCAGGAATTGGAGGTTGCTGTGAGCTATGATGCTACGGCACTCTATCCAGGGTGACAGCTTGAGGCACTGTCTCAAAAAAAAAAAAAAAAAAATTCCAGGTATGTTCCAGGAACATTGCTGAGATCGGGGGCTAGGGAGCTGAGTTAAAGGTCTCTCTATCTTCACTGTCATCTT
>CAUYRH010179851.1:0-12596 GCA_963574655.1 Perodicticus potto
GTTCTTCCTCTACTTATAATTCTTTCCTGTAAATAAATCCTAACTTACCATCACTATTGTGGTCCATCAATTCCTTCTTCTAATTGCCGAGACCAAGAGCCTGAAATTCCGGTATCAACAGTAACCGCAAATGAGTTTAAAAGCAGCATAACAGCATCAAACTTTGACAAAGTCTTATGTCTTTATTTATAAAATAATAAAATAATTTTAAACTACAGAAGTAACATGAATCCTTGACTGAGAAGTATTATGTAATACCAAACTAGAATTTATTTTCTTTCCTGATAAACGTCAGTTTAATCTGGGATCAGTAGTACTGTTTTAACCAATAGTAGTAAAATTTTGTTGCTGCTTTCTGTATTATCTTTTCAGATGGATGTGTCACAATAATAAGATCTGGCTTCCTGCTGACTTTACCATGGCCTTAATGGTGAAAGAGCTAAGGATGTTTAAATTGTGCTACATTCGGTGTTTATTTATATTAGCAGTTTGATTCATAAATAATCAAACTATTGTTTCTCAGGCTGTTAAGAGTCATGCTTAATCAAGTGACCAAAGCTCTATTGATAATTCTTTTGATTTTGCCTTCCTAAAAACAAACACTAAGTATAGAAAAAAAAGAAAAAGATTTATTTTTCAAAATTTGTATTTTTTGCAGAAGTCCTTTGGGGGCAATTTCAAATAATTATTTTCTCATTGTACAAAAAACATACTAGATAATTTTGTTTATTTAGTATGCTTTCTATTTCTCAATTAACTCTGACATTATTATAAACCCGTCATGGAAAGTGTTACCAAATAAAAGACAAATGTGTAAATTACTTTCATTTATGTGTTTTCAGAGATTTTCACTGGGCAAAATGCATTATCTAACTGCATTCTGATTTGCTAGATATTGCAAACACTAACTACAAACAACAAATTCTTGCACTCATGGCTAATGCAATCTACAGGCTAGAATTTGTGTCTTCCACAAAGCAAAATAGTCTCAGAGACTCATGGAAAGACTATAGTAGGAACTTACCAATGGTATTTCAAAAAATTGATTTATTAGTATGTTTCAATGTTTAAAGGTAACATTGCTTAGATAGCTCTAAAAAGTTATAATAAATATGTAATGAAAAGTAAATCAATTTCTAAGGCTGTATGCAAGAAGTAGGCACGTATATGAAGGGTGATGGGGAAACCCAACTCAGAGCAACAAGAATCATTTACGAACGACCTAGTGTTTTATTTTTTATGGCTATATAAGTAATCTTTTTTTTCTTAATTAGTTTATGTCTAACTCCCAAAGGACAAAAATTTAATGGGATCTGATTGCCACTAAAATTTAGATTTTAGAATCAAGTAATTTTAATGAGCTTTCTAATTTTTCATAGAAATAGTTTTTTGAATAGGAAAATAAGGATCATGCTTTCCATTGATTATGAAAACAAGCCTCTTCCTCCATGTAATAGAATGTGTGAGAAAAGATCACTTACATATAACTAAATGTGAGAAACTCACCATTAGGAACATGTGTTTTACTTAACAGGTAGAGTTCATGCTACTGAGCCCTTTCATGAAAAGCTGCTTGGCGCCTTGTCAATATCTAAAAGTGTCGCAGCCTTACAAGTGGTAATAAAGATCATTTTCAGGCTAGCTAATGACTGTAATAAATTAGAAAAACAAAGCAAAAATCAACATCTGTAAAGATTGTAAGAGAGAGCGCTGATGAGAAATTCTTAGACCTGATTTGTTAACCTTCAGAAGGAACAAGAAAGAAAAGTCTTTTAAAATATTAAATCCTTATTCATTTTTTTATTAAGGGCAGCTTATATTCTCTGCTAAAATTTCTAAAATAAAGACTCCTGATTTCAATTTTTATATTGTTCACTCTGGAAGAGCTTTTACTGTTAAAGATAATGACATCACTTACTATATCTATGTAAATAAGCAGGAAATGCACAATAAAATGGGTAGTTTTTGCAATCAAGAATAACCTTTGAACATTATTCATGATAAGTTTGGGGGGATTGTTAATAAGATGACACCGTGTTTGAAAACAAGTAATAAATCCATGTCTGACTGTCCCAAATTTCTCAAGGTCATTGTTAAAGTCCTATTCAATGATTATTCCATTTCAGTGAGGAATTTAGATACAATCAATTAGGGGCACAGAATCTGTCATGTTCCATGCCAATCTGAAAGCCTTGAAAAGGAGAGATGCAAACAATTTCTTTCTAGTTAAAATTATCCCAAAGTTTCAGTTTTATTCCTTTGTAGAATATTACCAATTTTTGTGTGGAACCTAGAAGTTTCTTTCTAATACTCATTTCTAAAAGTATATTTTATCCATCCCATAATGGGATTTCAAGCCATTATAAGGAGTTGAATAAATATTTAGCATATCTTTATTTGACATTCTTATAAAAGTTGTCATTAAACTTTCTGGAAACTATATTTAGATAAGCCTAAAATTTCAAGATAGCATTCAATGATAAAGCTTGACATAAAATGCAAACTTTTTTCTTTTTTCTTTAGGATCTAGATGACTGGGGTCTTCCTAAGGACTGCCAGACACCTTGGAAAGGTCAGAACCATATCTGTTCTTCAGGTTTTATAGTGACTCGCTTAAGATAAACTAGACCAAAAGGGGAGCATTATTTTAGTTATTTTAGAAATTGTCATATTCTTTATCAAAGAAAAAACAGCTAAATCTACTGAGACTAACTGCATTTGTTCCCTACTGCTGCTGTTAAAAAAATACTACACAGGAAATGAGTTAAAACAATGCAGTTCTTCAGGGCAGAAGTCCACACAGGTTCACTGGGTTTAAATGAATGTGTTGATAGGGATCAGTCCTTCCAGGAGAATCCAGGTGATGGCCTTTTCCAATTTATAAAGGGAGCACATATTCTTTGATTTGATATGCCTATTCAAAGCCAGGAAAAGTGGGTTCTTCTCACACACCTCACTTTCCAACACTACCCCTTATTCTACTTTTAAGGACCCTTCTGATTACCTTATGCCTATCTGAATAACACAGGCAAATCTCCCTGTTTTACGGTCAGCTGATTAGTAATATAACTTTCATTACTAATTTCATTACTCAGAAAAGCTTCAATTCCTTTTTTTTAATGCACCATAAACTAGTCACAGATTCCAAGGATTTAGATGCAGCCGTTTTGAATAATTAACTCCTACAAAATAAAAGTGCTAGCTCAGTGTATTTCTTGATAAATCTTACATGTATTCATTTAGTCATCCTTTCATTTATTTACCAACAGGCAAGGTGCTATAGTAAGAATAACTAAGATACAGTAATCATGAAGCCAGATAAGTAAGTACACAATTGTGGGACATGGTTTAGTCTCTTCGAAGCCTTGTCTTCACATTTTTCACGAGAAAAATGAAGGTCATAATACCTACCTCAGAGCGTTGTTCTGAGGACTAAGTGTGACAATTAATATGAAGCACCCACCAGGTACCAAATTAAATTAGTTAACAAAAGTTAGCTATTACAGTTGTAGCACAGTGCCTGTGCTGAATAGGTGTTCAGTAAGTGGTGTTTATTCATTTAATTGAATAATTTACTTATTTATGTATTATTAAAAATTATAATCTCTTGCCATTACTTTGTAATACCAACATACACAATATAGAGCACGCTATTTCTAAAATAGTTTAATCACTTTGTTTGCTATTACTGAGAAAACAGCACTGATGTATTGTTGTTATTATGACCATTTCTCATGTTATAGAATTAAGAAATTAATCACAGAGAGATTAACAAAAATTAGCAGGGGCTATAGGAAAGTTTAGAAGTATTAAAATTAAAATCTGTGATTTTTAGACTATTGAATGCCTTGTGAGTATAATAGTTTATTATGTATGCTATAAATTATTAAAAAATTAGCTGTCATGTTATTGTCAATCTCCAAATGTTTTAACATCTCTTATCTTATCTGTATAAATTAACCCCAGGAAGGACTTTGCCATCGTTTTGGTATTTCCTTTAGTAGTGAACATTTATACAACTATTAGTATCATAAACCTACTTGTTGAAAACTAGACCTTTTATATGACAGACAAATTAAATTTTAAACATATATTTAATAGTTTAAGGGATATATATGTATAATATTTAATTATTTTAAATTATATTATAATGAATAAAATGTTATTAATTTTCACACTTTGTAGTTTAAATAATTTAAATTTATATTTCCAAAAGTTTGATGCTAAACAATAGCTTCTTACTTAACACCATGGAGTAAATGAAATTATGTTTTTAATGCTTGCTCAAAGAAAATCTTATTGTCTCTAGGAAGCATATGTTTCAAAGAATTGATTTTCAAATTTCTAAGACATGCCAAAATATTTTCATTTTAACAGTTTAAATATGCAAAATGAAATAATCTGGACAGAAATAAATATACTGCATAATTTCACTTGTTGTGGAGTATAGATATAAACACTTCAAATACACAGAGATAGCAAGCAAAATAATGGTTATCAGAATTGGGATGACGGTGGGAGTATGGAAGGGGTAAATACGGAAACACAGGTCATGGAACACAAAGTAGCAGAAACAAAAAAGGAACAAGTTCAGAGGTCTAACAAACAACATGGAAATTACATATAATAAAATTTTACTGTATATAGAATTCACACTTAGTAGATTTTAGCCACTCTTGCCACACACACAAAATGGGTAACCACGTGAGATGATGGAAATCTTCATTTGCTTCCTATAGTAACATTTTTGCTATCTATATGTACCACATAGCATCATGTTGTCTACCTTAATTATATACCAAAAAATTGTTTTAAAAAAGACTGATGAATATTTTAAATGAAATATCTTAAATAAAATTGTTTTCTTTAAACAAAGCATGCTTCTAAGATTATTCTATTTTCTTCATGAATAAACCATGGCTTACCAGATTGCAATGTAATTCAATATAATTTTTAGGGCCTCCTAAGCCATGCAGAGATACCTTCCTTTATAGAAACATTTTCATTCCTGTTTCCCAATTGCCTCAAAGAATTGGATGTATGCAAAATACAAGAAATGGGGAAAGGGGCAAGGGAGGGGAAGGGAGGGGAGAGGACGGGTGGAGGGAGGGTGATTGGTGGGGTCACACTTATGGTGCATCTTAGAAGGGTACAAGTGAAAATTACCAAAGGCAGAATATAAATGTCTTCATATAGTGATTAAAAGGCCATGAAGGCTATGTTAAATACTTCAATGAAAATATTTCAGATTGTATATGAAGCACATTGTGCAGATTGCACCAATGTACACAATTATGATTTAATAAAATAAATAAAAATAAAAATAAATTAAATAAAAGAATACTATTCAAATAAACAGTGCCCAAAATTCTCTAAATTTGTATGACAGAAACCAACATATCTGATATTTTGAAGTCCCGATTTGCTCATTTATAATATTAACTTTAAAATTATTTTCTTTATGATGTATGTAAAGACGGTCCTATACTTTTCAGAAAAGATGGTTAACACCAATGTTAGTGTTCCCCAACTCTACATTTGCTGAAAGTCTTCATTTCAATAAATCAAGGCTTTTCAGTGCACAAGGGTCTCCACAATGGGGTGAAGACTTCATTGGATGTTTCATCCCTGCAGGTGGGAATCTGAAACTATTTGTGTACTGTGGACTCCATATTTGGTTTACCTGGGATTATTTAGTGTTGGTTGTTTGGACCATTATGATAAATAAGACATCAAGTTGTCTCTTTCTTCAAAGACATTAAATTAAGTAAGTAACATACCAGAAATGAAGAGGAATAGGTAAACAGTCAGTTCTCTGATTAGTAAATCCCACCTGATTAAGAGGACTCATGTGTTATATTCTGATTGTGAGAAAATTTCCCTGATTATCTCATAGAATAATTCTCAATGAGGGGAAATTTTCGCCTCAGCAAGGGACATTTGGCAATATCTGGGTACATTTTTGTTTTTTAAGACTGTGAGGGTTAGGGTTTTCTTTCTTAAGACTGTGCCACTGATAATAAGTGAATAGAAACCAATTTAATTTAAGGTAGCTGCTTATAGATTACTTTTATTCTAACATTAATTTCATTTTTAAACACATTTAATACTCATTAGAGTTCTGAGGAAGAAAAATTCTCCGAAGAGGTTTTCATTATGCCTGCTTTACTAAAACTCTGGTGTTGGCATTAAAATTAAAAATTGACAAATAAATTCACAGAGATGTTATGTACCTTGTCTAAGTATCATTTAATGTCTGTGACACCTGCTCCAACTAATTTTCTCCCATGTTCTTTTCTAGTCATTTTAAGAAGTAAATTTGAAATAATTTTAAGTAGTTTAAGACTCAAAAGACGATACCGGTGTAGGACATAAGCGTTTGTATGTATCCAACACTCAGCTTACCCAATGACAATGTCTTATATAACCATAGCACATTGTAAATTTGCTGTAGCCCAGCTTTCAGTAGCCAAATTGAGAGTAGATGGCAATGGAAAGAAAAATATACAGGATAGTGTTTTCTTGTTTGTTTCAGTTGAAGCATAATGCTGCCCTTTTAATAAAATTGGAGTAATTTCAGTTAACCTTTCAAGACTTATAAATATTTTTATGGGTAATTTGGGCACAGTAGCAACGAGGACAGACCTGAGCAATGAACTGAAAGAAGAGAGTGATTTCATTACTGACTTCATTACTTTTGATGTTTTATTTTCCTCAGTGATAAAATGAGTATATTTCTTTCCAAGTATTCTTAACAGGGTTGATTGGAGGATGAAAATTATTTTAGTTGTATATTTGAAAATGCGTATAAATTCTAAGATAATCTTCAAAGGCAAGGAATATACTCACCTGTCTTTATTTCTGTTTTCCTTTATTAGTATAGCTACTTAAAGTTTATAATATTGAATAATTTTTATAAAGTATTCTATAAATAACTTATTGAATAATCATAATGGCATTTTATATTATACATTATGATTCCCAATTCCAAGACGGGGGGATGAAAGCCCAGATGAGTTAATAAATGAGTGTCTCATGCTCATTAAACCACTGAGTTGTTGGTCAGAAACTTCATCCAGATTCTTTCATTTCTGCAATGCTAATGGCACTGGATGTGTCACAGAGCCAGGACTAGTGTTGGGCAAGTGAAATGAGTGAAGCATTTGCCTTGGGCACAAAATTTAATGGTGTGCTAAATTCAGTAATCAAGATAAATATTTAATGCATTATTTTAACAAGTACAAATCAATGAAAATATCCATGATGAACAAAATATCAATATTTTAAGTAAGGATACATCACTGATTTTTCCCATTGCCCCAGGCTACTACTTGACTCTTCATTACAATGGATGTGTGGATTACCACATTAGACTCCACAGTTGTAAAGCTTGCATCCCAATTCTGGCACATATTCATGGTACAGTAAGCATATCACTTCAATTCAGAAGTCTAAATTTTCTCATCTATAAATTGTTTATAATATTAATGCCTACTTGATAAATTTTATGACAGGTTTAAAGAGACAAATGACTAGGCATATTGTGTGGCAATTTATAAACATTCAATACATAATAATCACTTCTAGTTTTAGTTGTAGTTCCAATTTATGGTGCCTGCCATCTTTCATGCACATGAGATGATTTCCACTATCCTGGAACAGGCGTGATACCAACACGTGAGTAGATAGCACTTCCCCCAGGATCTTGTACATGCTACTTGTCTGGAAGAGGTCTCATCCTCTATAGTTTCAACCTCAAGGATCATTTTGGAAGTTTAAGGCTGAATAGTCTTCTTCCCTTGAATTGAGTTCAGACTAAAATAACTGTAGTCCTGCCCAGCAGAGAATTAATGGATGACTCAATCTCTCCTACACACATCTGGAACAAGCCCCACCAGCTTAGTACAGGCTCCTGTGAAACTGAGCACAGTGCATTACACTCACTACAATTTCTTGCCCTAGACACTAGCATGAAAGATGGCTTGCCCTCCTTCATTCCAAGCCCATGTCAAGGGGACATATTGATAGTTTAAATCTGAGCATGCTCTGCCCATGGGCTTAGTTCAAAGTTAATTAGCTGCAGCTGACATGCACTCATGAAGGCACAGGGGAGAACAACATCTCCTAAACACACTTAGAACAATATCCACCACCCTGTTACAGGAAGTTATGAGACTGGGGACTAGCCTGCCCTATCCATTAGCAACATCTATTAGCAACATCATGGACCACTTGGGTTTTAGCAGGTGGCTCTGTCACCACTACTACCATGTCCCACATCACACCAGCTGCTCAGGGGCATAATAACCCACCAACACTCACAGCCTTTTCTCCAACTACTAATTTTGGAGCAAGCCACCTGAAGGCCCAATAATTAGCTAAGAGGACACACTAACTCTGTGGCCAGTATAAGCTTCTCTGGAGCTGAAAATCACATATACTTAACCCATAATTCCAGTACTAGGACCCAAAGACCGGCTCACCTGGCATTCAAGTCCCCACCAAAACTTCAGCACGGCCTCAATTAACAGCCACGCCCTAAGCCAACAAGGAAAGCATAGGTATCAATGACCCCATATATTGCCTAAGAAATTATACAAATATTGCACTACTGTAGGAACCCAACATCAAAGTCAAAGTGCTCTACTAATGCTTTTGGGAAAAAAATCTCTCTTTCAAAAGCAATTTCAAGAAATCAAAGCAAATGAATGTGAAAATATCAACAGAAAGACATGAGAAACATGAAAAATCAAGAAAATATGTCCCCCCTGAAGGACTACAAAAATTATGCAGCAATGGATCTCAGTTAAAAAGAATTCCTTGTAATGGCAAATACTAAATTCCAAATATAGATTCTAAGAAGCTTAGTGAGGTGCAAAGATATTTGAATATCAATATGAAGAAATCAGAAAATCCACTCAGGATGTGAATGACAAACTTACCAAGAACATAGATAACTTCAAAGCAGTAGAAATTCTGGAGCTAAAAAATCTATTGAAGAATATATAAAAGACATTTGGAATCTTCCAAAATAGTAGAGACCAAATAGAAGTTTCACTTAGCCTAAAGAAAGGTTTTTTGAAATTCTGTCAGACAAAAAAGAGGGGAAAGAAGAATAAAAATGAATGAACAAAGCCTTCAAAATGCCTGGGACTACATAAAGTGACCACCCTTATGAATTATCAATATTTCCAAGGGTGAATAGGTGTTTAAAATTTTAGAAACACTATTTAGGGAAATAATTGATGAAAACTTCCTAAAACTAGCAAGAGAGTTAGACATTCAGGTATAGGAGGCCTAATGACCTCTGTGAAAATACACTGCAAAAAGGACTTCTCCACTTTATATTATAATCAGAATGACTACATTCAAGTGAAATAAACAATTTTAAAATAGCAAGAGAAAAGAAAATAGCATCCAGTCACCTATAAAGGAAAGCCCAACATACTAACAACGAACTAACAATGAAAAGCAGAAGCTTTTCAGGTCAGAAGAGAATGGATGGCATTTTCAAAGTGGTGAAAGAAAAAAAAAAAAACATGTCAGCCAAAAACTTCATATCCTGCCAGAATAAGCTTCATGAATGAAGGAGAACAAAGCCTTTCCCAGACAAACAAATGCTGAGAGAACTCATCACAATTAGAACATCCGCATAGGAAATGTTCAAAGGAGTTGTAAAGGTGGAAATAAAATGTCAATATTCAGATCAAAAAAGCACACACAAATATAAAGTTCACAGGTCTCATAAAACAATCACACAATGGAGGAAGATAAAGAAATTATACAACTTCTGAGAAATTCAGCAAACTACAAAGGCATCTCAGAACATTTTCAGTGCTAATTTAATTAAAGATTATGGAAGGACCCGTACACTGTTTCTGAAAGATATACTTTTATAAAAACCATCCTTTATTTTTAGCCTTCATGGGTACATGAGAGTTTAATTTTACATATGTCAAACATTTCATGTGCTATAGAATGTTCTATATACAAAAGAACACATGACTTTAACTGTAATCAAATTTATATTTGCATAATCTATCTATAATGATACGTTTTCAGATATATATTTAAGATCTCCAAGATATCAAACTTAGAAGCAGGCTCTATGGCAGAAAAATTTAATTTCACTTGCCATTCTGAAATCTAATATTTGCTTGGATTGATTTGACTGATTTGACCAATTAGGATAAAGTTTATTTCCTATCACCTTATTTTACTTTTTCATATAGAGGATGCTATATAGGAAAGTTATATTTTAAAATATAATACAGGAGTAACTTCATTTCCTACAACATATAAATTCCTAATATAGTTAGCAAATATTTTGGGGGTCTATTTTAGGCTTACCCTATCACCTTAATGTTTCTTTCCTTTGTTGAGGACAGTCCAGCAAGGTATTGAGAAATCCTCCCCCAACAACCTTCTGACGCGACCTGAGATTACTAGTACTGCTGCTGTGTTGCTCTGCCTGAGGGTATGGCGAAGAAACCAGAATGGAGTAGGGTAGTTGGGAAGGGACAGAGAAAAAAGTTAATAATAAGAGGCTAATATTTTCAAGCAACCTGCCTTGGTTTATTTCCTCTGATAACTAAGTCACATATTGCTAACAACAAAAATATACAATGCTATATTTTCAGGTAACCGGTAAAATGGCCCTCTGAGTTCATGAGTACCTGAGCAGTTATACTTTTCCTACTTTGCAAACTTGCTTAGATATTCTTCAGAGGCATAGTCTTATCTGCATCATAGGCAATTTCTATGATGTCGGCCCTGATTTCCTAAATGGAAATCCATATGTGGAATTCACAAGAGTTTGGACAGTTGAATAATCTCTTGTGTAGGAAGAGAGCCAGGGCAGATTGATTAATATCTAAATTTTCCTTGTAATCACACTTAATCGGAAACAATTTTATTATTATTATTATTTTTTTGGCTTAAAGGTTTCCTAAGGTTCTGAAATTCCTATAAGGATGAATCTATGTACAATCTCACTTGGAGACAAGAGAGGCACCTAATGTTGGGTAGGCCTTAGAAAGAGGCAAGTAGTTCATAAGGAGGTAAAGATCCTGAGAAAAAAATTGACGTCAAGTCTCCAAATTGAAGCATTCCTTGTTTGACACTAAAATCTACCCATATCTGCTGTCAAAAGGATAGGACAGAGAAAGTCATGTTTAACATTTTCGATCTATTCCAAAGGACTCATGAGAATTCCAAATACAACAGGAGTCTTGAGACCCAATAGAAACCTGGATAAAACATTTAATTTGCATGCAAAACTGCCAAAAATATGCAGTTTGTATTCACAGCTTGTACATACATATGTCCTTTATTTTTACCAGTACAGTAGAAGTGCAGCACAAAGCTAGCTGTTCTTATTTCATTTCATCATATGTGGTCTTCTTTTTTTTTAATTTTTTTTTTGAGACAGAGCCTCAAACTGTCACCCTGGATAGAGTGCTGTGTCATAACTCACAGTAACCTCCAATTCCTGGGCCCAAGCGAGTCTCCTGCCTCTGCCTCCCAAGTAGCTGGGACTACAGGCACCCACCACAACACCCGGCTATTTTCTGGTTGCAGCCGTCATTGTTGTTTGGCGGGCGCAGGTTGAATTTGAACCCGCCAGCTCAGGTGTACATGGCTGGTGCCTTAGCCACTTGAGCCACAGGCACCGAGCCCATATGTGGTCTTCTAAGAACACGTTCTACTTTAAGTTTACTGATGATTAAGACTGAAGTTAATTGACGGTGCCTGTGGCTTCGTGAGTAGGGCGCTGACCCTGTATACCAAAGGTGGCAGGATCAAACCTGGCCCCGGCCAAATTCCAACAAAAAAATAAAAACAGCCAGGCATTGTGGTAAGTGCTTATGGTCCCAGCTATTTGGGAGGCTGAGGCAAGATAGTCACCTAAGCCCAGAAGTTGGAGGTTGCTGTAACCTGTGATGCCACAGCACTCTACCAAGGGTGACAAAGTGAGACTCTGTCTCGTAAAAAAAAAAAAAAGACTGAAGTTAAGAGATTAAGGGTTTGCTTATCTTCCCCTTCCCATGACATTGTTTTTAACACATGCAGTAGGCTATTACAGGGAAGTAACATAAGTAAGAAAGGAAATGATAGGGTTGTTTGGTGACTAATGTTTGATAGTATGTCATTGCTTTCTAACTGTGCTTGGAACAAGTTATAATTTTTGTGGGAAATGTAGTTTTCCTTGTACTTTGTATTGGCTTTGAGGTTCAGTGAATTTCCACACATTCTGAGTGATACAAAATTCTTCCTCACAGGGCATCACAGGTGCCATAGGTGAATGAGTTTGCAAGGAATGGTGAACATGGATATAGTGTCTATCTTCTCTTCCAAACACATGATCCATTGCCTTTATTTTGACAGAGGCATGCTCAAGAAATTAAAACACTGGAGAAGCATGAATCCTATGTATTCAATTATGATATGAGGATAATTAATGACCTAGTACACAGTGGAAAGTGGGGAAGGGGAGAGCAAAGAGAGAGAAGGAAGGAGGTGGGTGGGGAAAAGAGCAGAGAGAGGGAAGGAGGGAGGGGGTGGGGTCTCAGTATATGACACACCTTTTGGGGGCA
>CAUYRH010179852.1:0-26337 GCA_963574655.1 Perodicticus potto
GTTGTGGCGGGCACCTGTAGTCCCAGCTACTTGGGAGGTGGAGGCAGGAGACTCGCTTGAGCCCAGGAATTGGAGGTTGCTGTGAGCTGTGATGCCACCGCACTCTACCCAGGGTGACAGCTTGAGGCTCTGTCTCAAAAAAAAAAAAAAAAAAAAAAAAAAATTCACACTTCATAAGCGTGAAGTCCTATAGTATTTTCCTGGCTTTGGCCCTGAGATAGTATGACTTACAACACCCCAAACGGTCAGCTCAAGGCAACGATCCATTCATTTGACCAGTGCTCTAAAACCTAGCAACAGCGTTTTGTTCCAAAACAATAACCAGCCCATGTGAAAGGGAATGACAGGAGTGCTGTGCCCAGGCATGCCTCTCCTCTGGTAGGTCTTTATCCTCATTCTCCAATGCCTACATCCTCTCCATCCTTCAAGGTCCAGAGGAAATGACACCTCCTCTCGGAGGCCTTTCCTGATCCCCTGGCTGACGTTACTGCCCCTGGCTCTAAGCTCCGACTGCATCTCCCCTGTGTACTTCTTGGTAGACTTATACTCGCCTCAGCACTCCAGGGGCTGGCTCTCATCTGGGCCACAGGTCTGGGCGGCCAGAACCCCTCTGGACACTGCCCTGCCTAGGCCAGTTGATTTCTGGCTGGGGTGATGTATGAGAAAAACTTACCTCCGCTATTAATGTGTAACTTCTTTCTAAGGTTAGAATTTTCTGAGTCATCATCATATCTCACAGGGAACGTAACAGAACTCTCCACGTGTACTAACAACACACAGGCACTCATTAGATGAATGGAATGGAGGAAGAAAAGGAGAGAAGAAAAGAAAGGCAGAGAAATCACAGTGCTTTTGAAAATGTGCAGATCTTGTGTTTCATGGGTTACATGCATGGAGAACTAAGTCTGGCTTAAATTATTTTCTTGATTTAAATCCATTTTGCCAATTGAGGCATATAATATCTTCATGACCACCCATAGCAGGTTGGATTGCTAAATCATATAAACTCAACTGTCATAGCCTTTTACTTCCCAGGGCAGTCAGTCCTTCTGTATAAGCTTAAGAGATGCTGTCTATTTAGGCTCAAGTGTTTCAACTTCTGAAAATCGTGGCCCCCCTCCATCCACCTCTTGCTAATTCCTGAATTTTACCCATATGAGTTATTACTTAAAATTAATGGGTGGTATCCCCAAACAAATCTAAACCACTATTCCTTGTGTAAGGTGCTGTGAAATAAAGCTTGGCTACTGACAACAGAGTAAAGGCCTGAACCACAAAGAGAAGCCAATATAAAAGCTGTAGGAAGCACAAGGCCTTAAAAAGCCATGGCCACTTTCCCTGGCTCAGTGTTCCACCTGTCTCCTCTCCCATGTCCCCAGCGTAGCGGCACAAATCCCTTGCTCCCCAACAAAATTTGGACTTGTATCATTCTTCAGGGATATGGTAATTTTTAACTTTCTTCTCAAGCTTCAGGTATGTATTCATTCAACCAAGAAATATCTCTTCAGTCCTCACGCTGCACCAGGCAAGGCATGCATAAGAAAGACAAACAGAGCCCTCTTCCTTCTGAGGGGGGCCTGCCAGCCCCGTCAAGAAGTTTGTCTGCTAGAAGAGACCCAGGCCCTCTGAGCTGTGAAGCCATCCTCGCCTCCAAGCAGGAGGCTCACAGCACGAGAGTGGGCTGCGTGTAATGCCGAGAAGGTCACGATTCTGAGACACACATTTTTTTACCTTCACATTTTAACATTGCTGAAATCTGGACAGATCTCACAGTCAGTGGCATCACATAATTGGCAGTGATTTTTCTTTCTGGTGCTATATAGAATAATGGAGCATGTCACAGTCACTGGTGTCATAGTTCCAATGAAATGCAGTGTAACACGCTTTGATTACAACTGTGAAACACATTGTTAAAAATTTAAAAATTAACCTATATGTGGGGAAAAGAAAAAAAAAAAACCTTTAAGGGAAGTCTCTAAAATATCGGTGGTTTTGGATCAGAGCGGCCAGATAATGGGTGATTTCATCTGTTTTCTGCCTGCTAGTTTTTGGAATTAGACCAGTGTGAATGCAAATGTGGTCTCCTCTGAACTGTGTAATTGTGGGCGAATTATTGAGCCTCAATACACATTTGTTAAATGGGGAGCATTTTATCAATCTTTTCTCATCAATTGTTATAAAGATTTGACAAGGAAAGCACCTGGCACAGAGTAGGAGCTTACTTAATGTTCTTCTACTCCTCCCTTTTTTTTTATTAGATTCTTTGAGAATGGGGATAATGTCTGTAGCCCTAGGGCAAGCATAATACTTGGTGAAAGAGAGGCATTTAGGAAATATTTACTGAATAAGCGATCAATAATCTCTCATTCAGCAAATGAATAATGAAAAAAGAGGATACAGAAAATGGGATATACGCTATCATTTTGCACTGCCTCTTGGCAAAATTCTCTTCTCCCACATTTCTCTTTTTTTAGTTAAATAATGAATATGTTGTCCACTTAAAGTTATTGGGGTTCTCTTTAACTTTCACATTTTAATTGTTAAAAATTCCCATAGCCAGTGAGAAACTACTAACATCAACCCTAAAAGTAAATTCAAAATACATTTGGCATATGAGGAAATTGTGACTTTCCCTTTAAGGATGGGAGGGCGGGGGGGGGCAAGGGCTGTGATGTGGGTGCAAATAGAATGTCCATGTGTCAACCACTGGGCCATCACTAGGAATTAGTGGGCAGGAATCCAGATGCAGCCTTACTCCCACCTGCAAGCATTCCTCTGAAAAGGAGGAATTCCTCTGCAGCTGTCTAGGCACATGCACATCTCATCAACTGCTCTTTAGGATGGGGACAAAATTCTTCTACTATTTTTCAAGTGGGTGGCGCAGTGCTGGGAATGAGACAAGACCTTCCTAATGAGTTGCATTTATTGTTCATGCATTCCAGCTTTTGTTGGATGAGTTCGCTGGATGGAGTTAGATAGCATCCTGGTAACAGGGAACTTCATCTCATAATAAAATTCGATTTTTAAAGCCCCAAGCGATGTCAGGGTTGCTAACGTTGTAGCTACAGTGAGTGTTTGTTCTCTCTTTCAAGAAGTTCATGGCTTTAATGAGCGTTATCACCCCTATCTTTTCTATACTCCCTGCGGTAGGGAGAGGTCAGGGATAAATGTCATCACTGTATTTTTAGAGATGGGAACCGAAGACATAGAAGAATATAAAATGTCCAGGCTTCACTACTTCGGCAAACTAGACAGGTACCTTTAATAAGAGGTCTACATTTCCAAGCCACATCCTTAATCAACAACATGTTTCCAAGTTAAAAGCACATGAAATAAATATGTATTTGTGTTTTTCCGTGGAGAAATGTAGATGCCTGTGAGTAGATGCCTTTGCATTATAAAGCCATGAGAAGTCAGAAGGCAGAGAGGCTGCAGTCTTACAGATGAAGAAGATAAGGCCCAGGGAGCTTTGTTAATCATGTGATACTAGTGGATAGTGAGCCTAGACATTGTGTGCTCTTTGTGTATTATTATTAAGGGGATTTTGTGAAAAGCACACTTTGAAAAGCTTAGTAGCCCCATTTTGTCAAGTTAGCTTGTCTAGCGAATGACCAGGGGTCAGAGCTCAGGGTCAGGTTCTGATCGATTCTGCGTCCAGCTCATTCATTCTTATTGCCTTCATTAGTAAGAGGGATAAAGTATTGTTTCTTTTAATGTTTGCATGCTGACAGCATTTATGGGTCTCTGTTTGGGTGACATCTCCAAGGCAAATTCTTAGTACACGTTAGTCCTTTGTTCTAGCTGTAGACATGAGGACACTCTTTCCTCTCATGTAAGCTTGTCCTTTGGGCTTTTTTTCTCATTAGGTCAATTCTCTTGCCAATGCAAGCTTGAAAATTTCCAGAATTACTATGGTTTCTGAGCCTCCTCCCAACTTCCTGCTCTGTCCTCTTTAACAGGTAGTTTCCAGCCTCCTGGTCACATCATGAAGGCTGACACCGTACACATCTTGTCCCAGTTTCAGGCAGAGAGGAGGGTGGAGACGCTTAGTCATGTGCAAGGAAGGTGGGGAAAGTGGGTATTTTTGTGCATTGCCGCGCTTAACAAAAATGGGGTCTGTTCATGTTTATGGGATAGGCAGATGTTAAGGTCAGCCAGACACTCTCCGGGGTAGTGTTCTGATTTGTAAATGGGACTAGTACTACCCACCCGATAGGTGCATTCATACTGCCTCCTAGAAAGCGGTAGAGCTCAGAGGCCTCCTTCTGAGGGCTCGGCTACATTCTCTGCCCTTCGCTTCCATTCTCTTATGTTTCTGTACTTTCCTCCACTAGCTCTTGCTTTCCCCCTCTGGAGTCTCCAGGGTCTAGCACAAAGATTTCTGTCATCCATGGTCCAGTTATTAGGTTTCATTAAGAAAACACCATGGAGCTGCCTCGTCGGCCAGGACCATTTGATATGGGCACCGCAGCGGCGGGAAGCAGGAGCCTTCCCTGTGGGTCACGGCTCCTGCAGTTCCTAAGCTGTCTTTCTCATGATTTAAAGCGTGCCCTGCCTGTAAGCCCCCAAAAGCAGGCCAGTCAGCTCCCAGACAATGGTGGCATTTTCCTGCCTCAGTATGGAGCTATAAGCTTGTCAGCCCAGTTCAAATTGACTGCACCAGGAAACAAAGGGTTTCCAGCTACCAACAGGCCTCCAAGAACGAAACGCTTGTAAATGGCTTGTCCTACAAAAAACCAAAGCATCTTTCAAACTATGGAAGTCTCAGAGCATTGATATTTAAATGGCAATGAGGTGGCAGGTACAAGTTTAACTAAATTCTTCCACTCTTGGCTGTTTACTCACCATGATTGTGCAACAACACAGGAAGAGGCCTACGAGATGTAGCCGTGACTGATCTCAGTGCTGGGGATTTATAGTGTTAAAACTTTAAAGGTTATATTTTTTTATAGG
Source organism: Perodicticus potto (assembly GCA_963574655.1). Taxonomy (NCBI): domain Eukaryota; kingdom Metazoa; phylum Chordata; class Mammalia; order Primates; family Lorisidae; genus Perodicticus; species Perodicticus potto. The sequence continues at coordinate 4,954 of CAUYRH010179852.1, forward strand.
CAGATTTTAAAGACAGTAAACATTCCCCTCTACAGGAAGTCTAGTCACAACTGCCTTGTGAGGTTGGGAAATAATAAAGCAACAAGTCTCTAAGTCATATTCCTTAGAACTTAAGCATGTGTCACAACTTCTCGAACTCTCAGAAAGAGAAACAGAATTGATTGTAAATCAACAGTGTAACAGACTTGGCTGAGAAAGTTGTGAAATATCCACAAAAGAAATGAGCCGGTGAGTGCACTCTCTGTTATTCTGATGTTATCATCAGCAGTCATAATCAGGAATAATTTTCGGTATCAGCCATGATGCTATTAATGCTTATATAGTACTGGGGATTGATGATTAGATTCAAACAAATCCTTAATTGCTCTCGTATACTTAATGACTACAAAATTACTCCAAGAACAGTTTTACATAAGTAGCACTTGATAAATTCTGACAGTGTGCTAATTCTAAAAAACAAAAGTTAAATTTAGGTGTGTGGGGAGGGGTACAGTCAGCATTTCAGCATGTCGGGTTTTGCGGGAGGGCTGGGAGATGGTCATCTTATCTAGAAAAGCTATTGGTACAATCGATCATGGAAATGACTAAACTGTGAATAATCTACATACATAATTAACAAGCATGCACACATGCAGATTAAGCCCACCAGATTCCTGTGCCATTTGATCAATAAGGCCATGAAAACATCCATCTAAATTACATTGTCAGTTCCCTTAAGGCAAGGACTATATGCTCTCACAAGGTTTTGCATACAGTTAGGGCTTAATAAATGTCCATTGAATAAATATATACGAAAGGAAAGAAGACAAAGAGGAAGAAAGGGATTTTGCTCATGGCTTCCCAGAATTATTGGTGGAGCCAGCCTTTGGCAAAATTATGACTTCCAGTCAAGTTCCCAGGGCCCTTCATGTCTCTGGACACCTCTTTGTCCCCCTCTTTAGATACCCAGTGCTGACCAACTGCCTAAGCCCTCTCTCTGGAGGACATGGGATAACCTCCCAATTCACTTACATACACTTGTTAAGATAAATATAATAGATTAATAGTACTCCTCCTGAGTATTTGCATTTTAAAAGAGGATACCTGAGACACAGCTGGTGAGCTGGTGCTGAATATCAAGTAGTGAAATTCCTTTAGCTAGGGATGAGATTGAACATCTTTTCATCTTTCATCGAACACTAAAGGCGATTGTAATAGTAACAGGGATTAAATAACAGGAACTGTGACTTGGGTGTTTATTTTATTTAAGCAGTTTACCTCCCCTGCCAGTCAAATTGTGTAATTTGTAGAATGACAGTTTGTTTTCCTAATTTAAACTCAAAGATTTATTGATGAGAAACAAATATCCAGGAAATCTCCATTTGATTGACTATTAGGACTTCTCTGTCAGTTAAATTACAGGCACCTATAGGAAAGTGTTTAATGAGCAATCTTATATATTTAGTGCTTTTTTCACTCTTTGGGGGAAGTAATGATATCTTTCCAGAAGAAAATGTTCTGTCTTACATATGAAAAACACATGAAATTTACCCTTTAAGGAATGGAACCCCTAAAATCAATTAAATATTTTTCTAATAACTTCATTTTAGTAGCTGATCTGTTAGACTCTTCAGAGGAGCTAAACATGTTAATGGCAATCTTAATTTTTGTATTTTTTATTGGAACTTTCCTTGTAAATATGGTAAACAACTGGTGGGTTAGAAGAAAAAAATGTGAATAGCTATGGGTATAGCTTCCTTAAAAGAAAGGGGAAAAATAAAAAACCACACATCAGGAACATCTGGGTTACTGGTCAGTGAGGCCACTGTGTTAGTAAAATAAAACAACAAACACAATAAAACACCAGAACTGGCTTTATCTGCCCCCATCCAGATCACCTGAGCTCAGCAACCTGTTGCAAGACATTGTCAGTTTCCTTTTCATTTCTCATTGGTTTACTTAAAATTGTACATGCTCCTTCTGATAACAGGATTTTCCTTCTCTAACCAGATTGCTCAGACTCTCCATTACATTTTTTGTACAAGGTCTTTGAGAACTAGACCTTAACAAAATGCAAGTCTGTTGAAATATAGTCAGGCATTTTTCCAAATCATTTAAGGTAACTATCAAATTCTTCCTTCCTACATTTTGTCACCAAACTCAACATCCTATCACACATCCCAAGGCAAGTTCTTAAATTCTCTTGTCATTATAGCAGACTGATTCAGAAACTCTGAATTAGCCAAGCCATTACTCAAAGTTCTTTGCATCTGTGGTTCTGTGCTAATGCCACATTTTTATCAGTATTAATGAGGTCAGTGGCAGTGCCTACATTTATATTTGAAAATACATTATGTCAATTACTCTTACATTTATAATTTTTACTAGTACCTGCTAACTGTGGGTATGTAGAAACTGCTCAATAAAATATTTGTTGGATGAATACTGAATCCTCATTATAATCTTGTGAAAAGAGTAAAAAATATATTTTAACCCCAATTTCAAGATGAAGCTCAGAGTAACTGAGTAAATTCTGTGATATCCACTTGGAAAGCCCCATTCCAAAATCAAAGAGCTCACCTAACTACTAAAACAGCATAAAGTGTTCTACAGGTGAGTTGAAATGCTCAGTTTTCCCACTCACTCTGTTTTCTCTCTTCAGGCTCACTAACCTCTTTGTCATCAAGCAGAAAAGTAAGAGGCAGAGCAGCAAAACCCTCCAGGTCACAGGTTCCGTAATATTTCCATCACCTTTGTTTCTTCCTCCATCAAAAAAAAAAAAAGAAAAAAAAAAGAAACAAATCAGCAAGGGAAAGGGAAGTCACATTATTTTCTGAACTGTTGTGTAACAAGGTTCATAGAGCAGATCTTCTGAGCTCAGTTGTGACTCTTCTCACCATCACATTCTCACCAAAGGCTCAAGCTGTGACTATCACTCACTCATTCATCTATTCCCTCCTACTTTGTGCCAAGTCCTGTTCTAGGTGTGAAAGGTGTATCAACAGAGAAAATGAACAAAAATCCCTGCCTGTCCTAAACTTAATATCTGAGGGGTATCCAGAGTCTGTGATGTTACTTAGTAGGGTGTATTCCCTGACAAGCAAAGCCTTTGAACTCAGTCATCAAAGAATATTCCTCTTGGACCATGCGTAGGCATGGAATCTTGTCATCTATTTGTTCCTTGTAGCACTTGGCATATTTTGAGATGCCTAATATATCCTTAAAATTAAGAGTTTTGTGCACAGTGGAATGAGATTAAGCAGGAAAGGAAGGGCCGTGTAGATTAGACACACTCATCAGAGTGGGCCTCCCAGGTAGCAGTGAAGTCTGTCTATAGGTAAAGTGGAGCAGAGATGATAGATCATAAATCAGTTGTCCATGTTAATGATTAATGCGCATAAGGTGTGACAAAATGAAAAAGTAAGTTTTCTGGCAGAAGGTGCTAGAGCTCCTGGGATCCAGTGATATTTGTCGGGCTTCACAAATACAATATCCACTCTGCTGTCTCAAACTCACACATAGATTTCTGTACTCTTACTTCAAGCCTAGATTTAATCTCAACAGATGGTTTAAATGGTAGGTTTGGAGAGGCCTGACGGTGTGTAACAGAGCCTTAGCTGTGAGGCAGTGGTTCAGGGGGAGAAATAGTCAAGTCATGGGATCACTGACAGGAGGGGGATGGAGTCTACTCTTGTAATGGAGAGGTGGAAAATTGGATAGTCACAGATTCAGATTTGGAGAAGCAAGAAGTTACCTCGTTAGTAGAGCAGATATAATGTGGGAGTTCGCTTATAGCTACCCAACAAAAGTCTAGGCCACAAGATCAGTAGGGGGCCAACAGTGAGATCAAACCTCTGAGTCATTCAGATGAGGTCCTGTGATTTCACCTTGACCAAGAACTGACCAGTGAGAGACAGGCCAGTCATCTGGATCCGAATCTGCTGAGAGTGTAATTCAAGGCCACTTTAGTTTAGAGCAGTCATTTTATCCTCCAGAGCCTCAGTTCTGGCAGAAAGGGCTAGGAGCCAGCCCAAGGGGAAAACCTCTCCTTCCCCATTTTAAATGAAATCAGCTCTGGCCTGTGTTTTTTGTTTTTAATTGGTATTTCATTTGGAAAACTTTCAGGTGTTCGTAAATCATCTGAAGATATTCTTAGAAGCTCTCAAACTTTAATGTAAGAAATGCCTTCCTTGTTAAACACTCAGAATGCTGGGTCCTTCCTCCCGAGCTTCTGATTCACTAAGTCTGCCAGAGTCCACCTATGTGCATGTTTTAAAAACCTGCCTAGGTGGAGCTGATTTTTTAGGCTCATTGGCCTAGACCCTAAGTGTAGGCTCAGGGGCCCTTCCCCCTGGCTTTCCAATCAGAGATAATCCAAAGGAAGCGATTCTCCTGTGGCTGAGGAGGTGACTACTCTCTACCATCCATCTGCCTTTATCTCCTGGGACGTCCTTAAAGAAGCTGCAGAGAAGCAGATGGCTCTCATGGACTCAGGGGACGCTGAAGAGAATTGAGATGCAACACCATTTCCTTTTAACATCCCTTTAAATCTCAGTCTGGAATCTTCTTCTCTGCTAGACCTTTCTTACAGCAAAGTTTGCTTGGAAAGAACAGGGCAGATAAAATTAAATCTGCATTCCCCACCATGCTCACCTTTCTCTGGTTTAGGCTCAAGTACCCCTGAGTCAAAAGGTTGCTTGTGAGCTTTCTGGGAAAGAGCCTGACACAACCATGGGCAGCTTTACTGCAGGCCTCATAGCAAGACAATAGGGGCTAGAATTTTCAGTAGGTTTTACTGTTGGCAAAGTATTTCCACACTTATTATTTAATTTGGTCCTTGCAGCCCCTTACAGCAGGGGCATATGGGCCACCAATAAGAAGTCCACGCTCATAGAAAGAGTCCCAACTTATTCTTACCAACCTTACCCAGTGGGCAGTGCTTGCTTCACACCACTATCAGATACACAGTGTCTGAAGCCTCATCCTTCATCCCAGGCCTTACTTACAATCAGGAGTTTAGAGTTACAGAGAGTAGCCTGGCAGGTGATGAGAGTGTGGGAGGCTACCCATGGGCACCTGGTCATTGAATCATTTGTTCCTTTGCTGCTTCTCCTTCCTGCTTCAGGGAAGGCACTGCCACAAAGTATCGTCCTTTCCTCTTATAAGGAGGGAATCACAGACTCAGAGAGGCAATGGCCTTCTCAAGGCTGCACAGCCAGTAATCGGCAAAGCTGAATTTCAGCCCCATCTCAGACTCCTTAGGTTTTATAGATTTTGAGAGTCTCAATTTTATACACATATAATTTCAGTTTTCCGAATGAAATTTCTAAATGTGCCTTATCACCGAACCATTTTACTCTAATTGTATATATCCATGCATGCAATTTCTGAGACACATTGCAATTAGTTTCCTTTGGCAGCTTATCATTTTGAGAATTTGGAAACCGTAGGCCACCGCCTGCTAGGGTTTTGGGTGCTTTGGGGTATTTGAATGGAAATTGATTACATCTTTTGACCAAGAGTGTTTTACACACGCCTTCTTCCCCACTCTGCTCGGTCTCCTTCCCTTATTGTCTGTCTCAACAACATGGTCTGCCCATTCCATCTTCTTACTGAGCCCTTTGCAGATATCAGGGGCAGGCCCCCCTCCTCCTCCCCATCCTCATCCCTGGAAATGAGAACACAAGCCTGGGGGCCAGCATGTGGTTCACACTGATAAATGCCATTTCCAGCTCCCTGCAGACCAGGTGAAGTGCTGTGAGGGGCTCGGAGGAAAGAACGCCCAGTGCTGGGAGCACATCTCACTGTGGCCTGCGAGCTGGCAGCAGGAGCCATATATGCAAATGGCCCCGCTTCTTGGAACCAGGTGGACTTTTCTAACTAGGAGCTCTCATGCTACAAACCATCTGTCCAAGGGCAAAAAGACCAGGTGGCTGCTCCGGTGGTCAGCGGGCTTCCATCACTAAGAATGTGCCTAAATGGGATTTTAAGGGTTATTATTTCCATTATTCTCCTCTTTCTGGGTAGAATAGTTGTTTAAATGTCAGTCGTAAATAGCTCGAGTGCTTTGCAAGCTGGTTCAGTTCTCAGCCCGAAGAAAAATCTGTCTTCCTAACAGTCTGTGAGCTGTTCCTGCAGCTTCCCCATTTATAGACTCTGTACTAAAATGAAGAGTCAGTCTCTCTGCCTCTTCAAGGAAGGAAGCTTAGTAGAGTTACAGCTTAGGTAAAGACCTGGGGGATGTTGGTGGCTAAGACCAAGAGCCTCGCCAAAAATGATAACCAAATTGTGGATATTTCACCTTTAAGAGTAGCTTTTTTTCATTCTTTCTTTTTCTTTTTTTTTTTTTTTTAAGAGATAAAGTCTTTCTTTGTCGCCCAGGCTAGTGTGAAATGGTGATATCATAGCACGATGCAGCTTCAACCTACTGTGCTCAAGCAATCCTCCCAAGTAGCTGGTACTACAGGTGTTCACCACAATACCTAGCCAATTTTTAAAATGTATTCGTAGAGATGAGGTGTCATTATGTGGTCCAGGCTGGCCTCCCAGCTTGGCCTCCCAGAGGACTGGGATTGTAGGCATGAGCCACTGTAACCAGCCCCTTAGCAGCATCATTTTATACTGAGGTGGGTTATGTGAGAAAACTTCCTTTAGAACTGTATATGTGTTCCATAGAGCCTTTATATATGTTTAAGCTTACTTCATGGTCACGTAATTGCTACTGTTCACTGACAGCCTACTACGTGTCAGGGAATTCACTAACTGCTTTTATAAACACTGCCATACATAATGTTTTCCGTAACCCTATAAAACAGGTATTATATTTTCAAAGAAAATGAGGCTCAAGAAGGAAAGTCATTTATCTAGCTGTTCAGGCAATTGATCAAAATAAAATAGTAGTTAAAACACAAAACTGGCGGTGAGAAATTTCTTAAATGTTTGTTTCCTTGAAGGTTTTAAGAATTTTTTAGTGATTAGTTGATTTGATCAATTTTACTAATTAATCCATTACTTTTTTCCCTCATGAGAATGTTCAAATTTTCTAAAACGTTACTGAGACCCAGTCAGACTAACTTTGCCTACAACCTCTTGCCTTTTATTGAGAGACCTCAATAAAAATGGCAAGATTTTGGTTAAGTTGATTTGGTGATGAGCTTAAACCCAGTATTCTGATGTGAACTATGTCCCCAAATAAACTATGGCTTAAGTCTTGTTCTGAATAGTCCTGGCTATGAGATTTTGGATAAACTATTTTCAACTTCGTTTTTTTGTCTATAAGCTAGGGACAATAATATTTAGCTAAAATGTTGTTGTAAGGGTGAATATTTTCTATATAAACACCTAGAACAATGCTTATCTTCAAACAAATATTAGTTCCTTCTCTTCCTTGTGAGAAAGTTCTGAGTGATTGGTGTAACACTAACCAAATATTGTATGAAAATGTCAAAGCCAGAGGACTGCCAGTGAGAAGACTCTGGAGGTCCTGTGATTGCTATTTCAGTTCTGCTGCCTAGATGTTTTAAGATGAAGGCTAAATCCATGACTATCTGGATATTTAGAAATATTAAAGTAGTTGGATCAACTTCCCATGTTTATTGACATGGTGTCATAGAAACAAAGCGTCGGTTAGAAAGGCAGGGTATTCAGCAGTTTCTCAGCTTCCCGTTCTTTGCCTGTAAAATGGGAAAATTTGTTTGAATTACTACTTTCCAGACAGAAGGGCCAGACTGAAACCTCAGAAGGAGCCTTTAGGGTGTCCTGATACTAAAGTACTATGTATTGTACTTTGCCCTGTAAAATGTGCTCCCGTGTACGATGCACACTCATGTTTCTGGCCCAAACTTTCAGAAAAATGCCCCTCAAGAGAGTAGCTGGTTCGCCACTGAGATAGACACATAAGTTTCCCTGGTAGACATGCAGATCACACTGCCCCCAACCCCCGCAGCTGTCTGTTCTGCTTAGGCTGCCCCTTTCTTCTCTCCCAGCTGCCCTTCCCACCCCCCACCCCCCACCTCGGGCACAGTGAAAATGGCCTTGTGAGTGACTAGCATGCCTAGAGCTTCTGAGGCTCCTGGGCCTGCAGGCAGCCAGGCAGGTTCCTCGGGCCGGCTTGGGGATCCCAGCCCCTCCAGGAGGTCAGGCCTCAGGCCTCAGTCCTTGCCCTGCGCGGCACAGCACTGGTGCACTTCGCCAGCCCCACCACCTCCCCTTCCCCTGACCTCAGCCTTCAGTGGAGGCCACTCCGGCCCACTCCCACCAGATCCAGAGCCTTCCTAACTGGAGCCGCAGGCACCCAGCAGGCCCAGATAGGAGGGCACAGCGGCTGGGCAGTACTACCTATGTACCATGTATAATGTAATGTATATCCTTAGCTTTCCCTCAAAAATTTGGGAAAAACAAGTGCATTATCCATGGCAGAATATTGAGTGAGTGTAGGATTCCCCAGGCATTTCTCGGAGTAAAGAGTCTGCACCTGCATGCATAGAATCAGACTGAGAAGATGTAACCCAGGAGATTATATTCTCCTGGTCCTTTGGAGCTTTACCGGAGACTTGCTGATGTTTCCCCACTTTTCTCCTCATTGGCTTCTGTCATGGATTACAGAATGTGTTCGAAGGATTTAGAGCAAGGTGAATTCCCCAGAGAGTAAGGGATTGCACAAATAGCCACAGTGTTGGAGAAGAAGCGTTTTCTTCCTCCTTCTCTGTATTTGTATTTTCAGAGACTGTTTCAGGGGATCGGATGGGGTATCTCCTGATCTGTCATTGTTAGTGATTGCGAGCTTTAACTTTGGCAAGAAGCAGATGAGTGACTGGGAAAGAGCTAGTTGACCCAAGTAAATCTCCCACTTCCAAAGTGTGAGAAGGGTTATTTTTAGCAGGAATTCTTCTTATACTTGCTGTTTTCTTTGTCATCTGCTTTCCCTTGCTCATTTAATTCTCCAGGAAGCAGAATCCCTGATTTAGCAAACCTTCCTCCATTCTACCCTCTGACATTGCATCCTAAGGCTGAATGAAACTGAAGCATCTTCACAGCAGTGACAGAGTGTGGGTTGGCCAGTGACAATCTGTAACCTGTAACCCCACACAGAGCGTGAGGGCTGTGCCCCCTTTAAGTACTAGGGTTTATGGAGAGAAAAAAGGTATCACATCAGTAAAGGCCTTGAGCTCAATTATGATTAAAGTAACTAAGATTTCCTGTCATTCATTCATTATAAAAAACATTTCTTGAATGCCTACTGTGTACCAAGTAGTATTCTTGGTGCTATGGATGAAGGAATAAACAACCCAGATAAGGTCTCTACCTTTATGGATATATATTTTTGTGGGGAAGGCAAATAATACAGAGATTCATAATAGAAAGTCAGGCGTGTCCACCCATATGTTAAGTACTTTTGTTTTCAGAACACTTTTAAGCTCACAGCAAATGTAGTGGAAAGTGCGGGAGTTCCCATTTGCCCCCTGCCCCCTCAGGGACCCCACACACGCGTACACAACCGCCCCCAATGTCAGCATCTAACACAAGCCTGGCACATTTGTTATAATCAGTGAACCTACATTGGCACCTGGCTGTCATCTGGAGTCCGTGGTGTGTGTTAGGGGTCACTCTTACTCTGTGCCTTCTCTAGGATTTGACAAATGTACAATGCCATGTATCCACTGTTACAGTTTCACACAGAGTAGTTTTAACTGCCCTAAAAATCCTCTATACTCTGTCTGTTCACCCCTACCCTGGAAACCACTGATCTTTTTACTGTCTGCACAGTTCTGCCTTTTCCAGAATGTCACACAGTTAGAGTCATGCAGGCTTTTTCAAATTGGTTTTTCCACTTAGTAACAATTCATTTAAGTTTCCTCTGTGTCTTTTCATGACTTGCTAGCTCATTTTTCCTTTTAGCACTGAATAATATTCCATTGTCTGGATGTGCCACAGTTTATTTATCCATTCACCTACCAAAGAAACTCTTGGATGCTTCCCAGTCTGGGCATTTATGAATAATACTGCTATAAATATCTATGTGCAGGCTTCTGTATGGATGTGCATTTTCGGCTCTTTTGAGTAAATGCAAAGAGACCCAACAGCTGAAGTCTATGGTAAGAGTATGTGTAGTTTGTACATGGCTGTGCTATTTTGCATCCCCCTGAGCAGAGAACGAGAGCCACTATTGCTCCGTGTCTTCACCAGCATTTGGTGTTTCAGTGGCCCAGACTTTCACCATTCTAACAGATGTATAATGCACCCACCCATTTCTGAAAGTTAATATTATCTTTGGGAACCAAGAATCCTTCGGCTCTTCTTACTTGGCAGTTTGAGAGTCCTGTCAGAGTACTAGTCAATACTTGTTGAAAATAGCCACTTTTTTCAGACTTGTCATAGATCAGAGCCTTTAGTTATAGCCTATAGGACTCAGATGCCCCTAAAGTGAATTTGACAATGATACCCTCGTTCTCTGGGGATCGGCCAACTTATAAAGCCATTTGGAGACATAGAGTGAGTTCTTTTCCAAGTGGCCAGAAACTTCTAAACTTGGAAATTAGGCTGGGGTCCTCCATATCCAGGTTTGCCTAACTGAGGGGGAATGGTGGGATTGTTCCTTAAAATAGAGGACACAGAGAGGAGGAGGAAGAAGAGGAGGAGCCAGCGTAAGGGATGAGATGATGGAAGTCTGTTGCAGAAGTGTGGAACTGCCTGTGTTTGGCTGTCACAGTTGGTGTATAGCTCTTCTCTTGCTGGAGCTCAGAGGGCATCACCCAAGGAGTGAGTTGGCTTAGGAAAGTCTCTTCCACTTTCCTTTCCCTTGACTTGGTTTATAGGATGTACTCAAAGATGGTTGGTCAAGGGGAATCCACAAAGAACCATAAGAATATTGGAGAAAAAGAAATCTGAGGAGCCAAGGAGAGTGGGGGGTTAAGTGTCTTCTTTATATATCTCTGTCTCTCAGCTTCTGATTTCAGCCCTCCTGCTCGCCACGTAGGCTCATCGGGGTCCCTTCATATACAGCAATCATACACCGAGGCCAAAATTATTACATTTCCTAGATTCTGTAGAAAATGATTAGAGTCATAAACCTCATAATATACATCCTTCCTCCCACTTGACTGGTGAACAACCATGCCACCAGGAAACTGAGGGGCTGCCTACTCCACCCCCGCCGCTAATATCTGCTTATTCTCCTGCCCAGGTGGGAGCTGCTTAGCACCACTGGCAGGAAAACTGCTGTGCCAGGCTGGTCCTCAGCACAGCTGCGGTGTGGCCTCCTTCCTATACCTGCCCACATGGGACAGGCTCAGACAAGGGGAACCATTGTCCAACTCTTTGTTGGTTGTTGCTCATTCTTCCTATCTTGAAGGCATTCTGGAGAAGAGAACTGCATCTCTGTGCATACATTCTTTAAGGAAAATTTCTTTTTTTATTGTCATAAGTAGTATGGTATTACAGTACTTGATTTCTCATTTACATATTTATCATCTTTCTCACTAAAATATAAGCTCTGAAGAGGTGTGGAGTATATTTATACACCCTTGTATCCCCAGCACTTGAGTAAGTGCTTAGTAAACAGTAAGCAGTTGTCATGCAAATGAAAGCATACAAAGTGAGCTTGTTCTTACAACAGGGAAAGAGAAATGCAAAGTAACATTTATGGAGTGTGAGCTGGTGTTAGGAGTGTGCTAAGCACTTTACTTGGATAGTCTTTCTGAACCTTCTTTAATCCCTGTGGTTATTGTACAAGTAGATGCTGTTACATCCTCATTTTACAAAAACACAGCAGCAGTAAAGGCAAGCACACACATTAGTCATTGTTTCTTCTGAAAAGTCAAAAGAAACAGATGACTCCTAAAATGTGGGTAGTTGCTGAAAAAGTACAGTGCTTGGCCTGGATCCCTGAACTGATACAGCTTGGGTCACCTGGGGATTGAAGTATTTTCCTATCTGCAGCTATCAAGGAGTCTTGGGCCCTTGGCATTGTTTAGGAGGAGGATCCCAGAGGATCCTGCCATGCATGACTCCCACAGTCTGGTGGGAGAAGCGACTCGGGGGCGACCTTCTCGATATTTGGGAGGGGCTCCTGCTGCTTTATGTGGCTGTGGATCTGTCAGTTTCATCACAGTTTAGGCCGAACCTGCTACAGGGAAAGGTCCGTGCCTGTTAATGAGTGTTTTCTATCCAGTATTTTCCCTGGTGCCCATTGGTGGTGGTTCTCCAGCCTCACCTTAAAGGAAAACAAGAATTTTGTTTTGCAGAGCCATCTGCTACCTAAACAAGCCTACTCAGTGCACAGATCAGGACTAATACCTTGAGGAGGTATTAGTACCACCCTGCTGGGATTAACTGCTATGCATGTGTGTCAACAGTTGGGTAGAACCGTCCATGCTGACGCACCCCCATCATATGGTATAGAAGATACCAGGAGACCTGCCTGGGCACATGGCCACCCACAGTGTGCATAATGAGTTGGGCCCGTGGTCTGAGGTAGAGAAAGTAGGAAACATGTCTCCTTCTGTTTCTGCAGCTTCTGGAAGAGAAAGTAGCCCTTGCAGGAGAGTTGAAGTGATTTGACACTTAGCCTAAAATGCTGCTCAACCTCTTGAGGGCCAGGAGTTGAGTGACAATTATTTACTTACTGATGTGTTTATATTCTGCTTCCCTCCATGAAGATTGAAGTGGGAATTTGTAAGGAAAAGATACATGTAATAGAAACTCTAATATACTTTCTGTCTCAAAGGCCAGGAATCTAATCATGTATCAGCTTTGATTTAAAATCATGGTGGGTCACATGTTTTCCTTTCAGTAAATTAATTAGAAACATTTCCGAAGCAAAGTCTGCTCCACCTGGGAATTCAGGTTGCACTAGGGCTGTGCTATCTGATACAGTGGCCACAAGCCAAGTGTGCCTATTTCAATTTGAATTAATCAAAATCAAATAAAATGTAAAAGTCAGCTTCTCAGTCACACTGGCCACATTTCAAGGACTAGATAAGCACATATGTCCACTGTCGTGGACAAGACACGTAGAGAACATTTCCATCATCACAGAACGTTGACTGGACAGTGCTGCCCTGGAGAACACCCTTCTATTATCATATTTAGTCATGCAGTTCCTTTGCCCTCTCACCTCCCCCACTCCCCTTCCATGTTGGGAAGGAAATCCACACCTAGCTTCAGGGGCTGCTTTGTCATCGTTAGCAGCAAGAATGACCCTGAACTCATGATCTGCACTATCAACACGGAGACACCTGTGACCTGTATGACACAGTAGAGAGAAAGGCTTTTTAGGAATGAATTTCACTGATATGTGAACAAACTCAGAATATATATTAGAGGAAAAAACAGGAAATGAAACTCTGTACGTGTGTGTCTGGCCATTTCTGAATCGTGGAAATAAAGATAATTTTTCCTTTCTTTGTTTATACTCATATACATTTTCTAGTTGGTATAATTAGCTTCAAACATTTTTATAATTAGAAAAACAAGTTTGTTTTTAGAAGGGAAAACAAAAAGTATTCCCAAAACGGAGAGAAGAAAGAATGATTCTCCTTGATCTTCAGGAGCTGCAGTTGAGGTAGAATAACGTTTCTCTGCAAATGCCACCCCTCTTCCTTTCTTGGAGAGAAAATAACTTTTAATGTGGAGGGGTGATTTTGTAACCAATATAATAATTGACATTTATTGCCAACTTACATATATGTTCTTACACTTATTGTGAATGTATGTGTCCTTGCTCTGACTAGACTGTCTGTCCTCAAAGTCCAAAGGGTGCCTTCTGTTTCTTTGGTCTCCTGAATGGCACCCTAATCTGCACTTGATAACTACTGTTGACTGCCTGACTGGCGGATTGGCTGACCTTGCCGTCACTCTTAGGTTTTATGCCCACAGAATGTGTTAACATCTTGCCTCATTTCGCTTTGGGTCCGAGAAGCAGTGTTCTTTCCAAATTTGCTACATGGAATCCAACGGCTGGAATACAGGAGCCATTCATCACAAAATGAGTTAGGCTGTCTCTGACTCTGTGTGTGTGGCAAGACCCTAATGGAATTTTCTTTTTTAATTTTGTTAGTTTTATGGAAATAGCACTGGGAAGAGAATATGTTAAAACTCTTTGATTCATATGACCACAACCATCCACGCCAATGTATTTGGCTCCACTAGTAACTGGCTACTTGGACAGAGGGATTTTATAAAGAGGATTTTCTTTTCTTGAGTTGGCTGTTAGAGTGATAAAACATGCTTGTGGGGCCATTCTGGTTTTGACAGTTTTTTGTGTCAGCCAAGACACCCACAGGCAGGAATTACAGTCTCCTCTGTCCTCCCTGCTCAGATCCAGACTGGGAGATGGAGCCCAGAATGTGAGATTTAATATTTAACTTCACTGGGTATATTTTACCACATCACAGACCTCTTATACTCATCCACCTCACGACATTTAAGTATGGATTGGAGCCATGTGACATTTCTGTGCTCTCTGTCAGAAACAGGACAGAAGATAGGAAAGGGAGGATGAATTGGTTTTCACAAAAAGCCAGTGAAAGTCTCTGTCATTGTCCCTGATGATTAATGTCCCTATTTGTGGAGGTGTAGGAATTTAGTGAGAAATGTCTTCTTGGAAGGGTGATATTATACTAAGGAATGCTATCAAGGAATTTGTGGGTGACAAACAGGAGCAGAGCTGCCATAGGGGAGTAGATAGCAGACATTGTCTACTTGGCTCAGTGAGAAGACATTACATTCCAATAAACCAACAGGGATAGTTCATGGTAACGTTTCCTCCTCATGGCTATCCCCTGTTCCCTGTGCCTGGCCACCAGGTGCCAGAGTCAAGATCAGTGCAAGAAACTATCCAAACTGCACAGCTCCACATCCAAGTTCCCTCAGACCACTCAAACACGCTCCTGTTTAGAGCCCCCACTCGAGTGAATGACGAAATCAGAAATTAGTGCAGAATCTAGTAACCATGGGTGAGAGATCTACAACCCAGGTCTCCAGTGGCCAAGAATCTTCCAGAAGATCCACCTGGGAACTGAGGGTGTGCCACTTGCTTGGTGCTCTGTTCTTTCTTAAATTTGGCTACTGATGAAGGACTTACCCATTGCCTTTTCAAAAATTTCATTTCCCTCAATACACTTTATATTTGAGAACTACATTGTCATTGTAAAATAAGTACTGTTTTTATTTTCCTTTATTTAGCAGACACATATACATTATGTAAATTGTACAGAGTGTTACAAGTCCTTGATAATTATAACATACTTAATAACATGCTGTATTATTAATGTCTATTATATAATATTTACAATTTAATTATATAAGTATATTATACAATTATACAATATGTAAATAGTAACTCCCTCTCTAAATCTCAGAGATTGCGGTTGCTCCTATTAAACTCATTTTACAAATTATAAAACAGAGACAGTCAGAAGCTAAGCAATGTGTAAACTAAGATTTGAACCCAGCATGTGTGGCTTCAGACTACTGCTCTTCACCACTATTAAAATTCAGAAAAATATAAAGGCAAAAAATAAATACCCAAAGACAACTGCATAGATGGGACCTTCCATCATTACCCAATACAAAGATTCACATCACTGAGCCTTGTCTGTGTATTCATTTTGTATCTCGCTTTTTTTTTTTAACTAAACTTGATAATGCTCTTTCCATGTTGTTAAAAACTCCTTATAAGTGTTTCAATGGTCATTTAATATTTCCATCATGTAAATGAGCCACTATTTGCTTAACCATCTTCTTACAGTGGCCATTTCAGCTCTTCAGTTTTCTGTTATGATCACGAGCACTGTGATGACACTCTCAGCACAGAATTTCTTATGTTCTGCAGAAGAACATAAGATCTCCGTTTAGTGTTTGTGGAAGGACTCCTGGGGCGCTTAATTCCTTGGTTTTTTTTTTTTCCATCAAAAATGGAATAGTGATATCTGTAACAACTGACATTTATAAAACACTTTAAGACATTTTAGATGGACTTCCTTATGCAATGACTCATTTAATCTTCACAATAGCCCTGTGAAGTAGATAATGAGATTCACATTTTACAGTTGAGGAAACAGACACAATGCTATATGGAGTTAGAAAGCAGCAGAGCCACAACTCTCTCTTCAATAAAGCATAGATTATCATTTTATTATATTTTTAAAAGCACATGATACTATAAGAAAATAATCCGCTGGCTTAACTTTATCAGGAGGCAAGGAGAAAGAAGGAAAAGGTAAGGCATCTTGAAGGCTTGAGGATCATAGAAAAGAATGACATAGAACCCCAAGGAAAACTCCACTAAATGAGAAGAAAATTGAAGGGGATAGTTGAAATAAAATTACCAAAAGATCAATGATTATTTTCAAGTATTTGTAAATCTTTATCCATATTTCTTCATTATATTACTCACTTCTAGTTTTCCCACTTACTGCAAATAACAATAATCATTAAATAAATTATAGCATCCAACTGGAATACCATGTACCTATTCAAAATAATGAGGACCATATGAGTATATATTAATTTGTTTGTTGGAAAGACAGATGGATGCCTTTTTTCCCATGGGCCTTGTTCAAGGGTAAGCATTCTGTGTTCTTCATATTTTCACCAAATGAGAAAACAAAAATAAAATATAGGCTAGCGGAAGTGAAGGAAGATGCATTCAAAACCTGATAGGAGGGCTTGGGGTAGGAACATCCCCTGAAGGTCAGGCCTTCCGTGTCCAGGAATCTCCAGAGAGTTTAAGGAAGATAAGAAGCTCTCTCAGTTCAGGTAATAAAACGCAAGGTGAAAATATTATGAGCTAACAAGCCTTGAACCCCCTCTAAGGTAGAAGAGCCTCAGCCCATTTTTTTTTCTTTGCGGTTTTTGGCTGGGGCTGGGTTTGAACCCGCCCCCTCTGGCGTATGGGGCCAGTGCCCTACTCCTTTGAGCGACAGGCGCTGCCCAAGAGCCTCAGCCCGAATGGTGCATTCCAAATGCTCGCTTGGAAGATGTTATAGGCGACTGTGACAGTTAATGACACGTTGTCACGTGAAACCAGGCTGGACATGGCTCTAGCTGGGTTGGAATGGCCTTCGGACTGTGGGAACCTAAAGAGCTCAGTGCCATGCTTGCCTTTCAGGATTTTATGGGCAGCTGCAGACGTTCTGCCCCCCACATTACCCCGACTCCCAGAGACCTGTGCCGCCCGGCAGCTCCTGCAGCGTGGTGCCTTCCTTCGAGGACTGCCTGGTCCCCACATCCATGGGTCAGAGCGGTTTTGATGTTTTCCACAGAGCCTTCTCGACTCATTCAGGCATTACAGGTGTGTTGGGTGTCCGGGATTAGGCACTCGGGCCGAGTGGCAGGACACACCAGGTGGGTTTCCCCTGACTGGCCTGGACCCAACCCACCGCGTGACCACATCGAGTCCTGTTGAACTATCCCTGAAGTGTCTCATTTCTTCATCTTCCTCTTCAGCCCCTACTGCCCCACTTCCCCCCCAATGCAAGGGCCAGCATATTTCTCCCATCCTGTGGCATAAGCTTTCTGTACATCTCCCTGGATCTGTTCCTCACCTCCATCATTCTGCCCTCCGAAAACAAGGCTAAAATACACCATTTTCCGGCTCAAATCCCCTAAATAGTTTCCAGCACAGCATCCATGAGCAGGCCGCATTAAGCTCTCCAGACCTGCACATCACATTCCTCCCCCTCCCCCCGAGATGCTCTTCACCTGAGATTTGCCCGCACTTTTGACCCTGTATGTCTCCTCTTCTCCCTCTTTGCTGCTTCCTCTTTCTGGAATGTTCTTTTCCTCTCTGTGAAAATCCCATTCTCTTTTGTGACTGAATTTTGATGTCACCGCCTCATTGAGACCACCTCCCCCTTCCCTAGAACACTTTTCTTTTACTCCCGTATTTTGTCCCAAGCCATGTTTGAGAAGCAGCCTACAAGCCAGTGTCCTCCCACAGTAAGGTCCCTGAAGACAGAGACTCCCCGGAAGGCCCAGGCCAGCGTGGGTGACCTGCCCACTGCGCTCGGTGGAGAGTGCGGCGCGCAGCGGGGCTACTGACTCCCCCTGTTCTTTCTCTTCCAGTGTACGATTTGCCTTCCAGTTCCTCAAGCCTCTTTGGGGAGTCTGTCCGCAGCGGTCCTGAAGACGCCGCTTTCTTGCAGCTCAGTGCCATGGACCGCTGTCCCAGCCAGCTCTCCTCTGTCCACACCGAAGGCTAAAAGCTCCCTTGGCCTCTGCTATGCGTCTAGACCGTCTCGTTGCTCGCTGCCTTTTGTTTGCATCCTCGCACTCACGGACTGCGCAGGAAAGGATGTCAGCCCAGTCAACAGAGCCTGCAGCGTCACTGCCGTGTCTTGGGGTGGCAGGACTGGATGGTCAGAGCTGGCTTTGCAGGAATGTTCACGGTTGCTCCTTTTTCTCTCTGGGTTTGCTGGACCAGGTGACCGTCTTCTCAAAGGGAATTTAGAGTCTTACTCTTCTGGATACCTGTTACTTCCTGGCCGTCAATCCTCAAAGGACACCAGTGAAATCATGTGCATTTGAAAATGCAGTTTGGGGATGACCTTGGCCAGATACTCCAAATAGGGAAGGACGACCCCATTGCCCGAGGCACAGTAGCTGCCTCACCCAGCGCTCAGCCTCGCAGCTGGTGCAGAGCCAGGCACAGGAGGGGAATCCGTGTCCAAAGCTGTGGTCTCAACTCCTGGAAACGCCCCCGTTTCCCTTTCCTCTTAGATAGTCACATGCTAACCAGCTGCTTCTCAATGTTTCTCCATCAGCAGAATAAGGTTTTATATGTTAGCAACCTATCTTTGTTTTTAAAGACTTGTTATACATCTACTTTAAAAGGAAAAAAATATTTAGAAGTCTGTTCTTTTGATGGAAATTATTCTTTTAATCACCTCAGTTACATACATTTTGCACAGCTGTAGCTCCGCCTGGCCCCACCCTGGAATGTTGGCTTTGCAATTAGCAAAAGCCACCGAGGGAGACAGGGTGGGCACAGCCCTTGTGGCCAGTGCTATATAGCAGGTTGACTGTTCAGCAGCTCCACCTGGAAGACCTTGTTCAAAGAAAAAGGTGGTTTGTCTGGTTCGCCCATTGCCTCCACCTGTGCTCCTCTCAGAGCCATGCCAGAGGTGTGAGAACAGGGACACGCAGCCATGTGCCTGGGTCCTCTTGGATAACCCAACCAGGGATGCCTGACACCTGGTGACTGCATGGTGTCTGCTCCTTCAGAATCTCCATTCATCTGTCTCTCCCTATCTTTCTCCCCACCCTCTCTTTGCAACCTTCTTGCCCTCTCCTTGACTATGGGTCAGACATGCCCATGTCCACTATTATCTAACCATCGACTCTTGGGAAGGTAGGCAGAAGAAGGCAATCCTTTTTCTGAATCTCTGGTTTGAAAACCTGGAATTTTCACAGAGCACTTAGCCATTTTTTTATCAACCCTAAATAGAAAATTGCTTTCCTATGACACCTTTACAAAGCTATTAAAAAGTTCCCAAGTCTTAGGGCATAGGCAAGAAAAATTGGCCAACCCCAAAGACCTGGTGAATTGTGACATTCTGGTACTATGACATTTCATAGTTTCTTTTGTCTTTCTAAAAATTTTTTCTGAACAAGAGTGAAACATGCTGTTTGTCAAACTGACATCATTACACTCTTCAACAAGGCAATGAAACGGCTTGGTGTCAGCCTTGGGATCCCATGGTAGTTCACATCCCGACAAATGGATCCTTCCTATCTGGCTCCACCTGATTCAGTTCATTCCAACATGCAGTAGAATGAGGGGAGGAAAGAGCCAAGTGTGGATTCCATTCTAACTGTGTACTTGGTCAATCCTGATTCTGTGACTAGTGGGCTGTGTTCTAAGAAAAGCTATCATGCAGAACGTGAAGTTTACAAAGAGATGAGCAGTCCACTTTCCAAAAAGATGCGCATCAATCAGGCTTCCTTCATAAATGAGCTCTCAGGCTGCACGTAAAATGCCATCCTTCTCACAGACTTTGTGTCACTCTAAAATAAAAGGAAAACTTGGTATCTTTAGAGAGACCATTTATCCATTTTCCAATATGGAAACCTTTGTGAGGAACCCAAAATACATATTTGTGCATTGAAAAAAAAGATAAAAAGACAAAGTTGTTATTGCAGTGGATATTGTCAGCCCTACCCTTTAAATTAGTAAGGGGGAAGGAGGGCAAAACAAGAAGCTGAACCTCAGGAACCATGGATCCTGGTTGGCTGGGAGGAGATTCTTGGGAGCCAGGCTTTGATCTTACTGTGGCATCCCACAGTGAACCTGCCCCTTTCTTGCCTCACCTGGGCTAGGGAGTTCCCAGGAAGGGACAGGCAGCACACCTCCATCCTCGGCAGGAACTCAGAGGCCCAGCCCCTGGGAGACATTTATGTTGTCAGAGGGGCTTGGGGGAAGCAGGGCTCAGAGTCCCTCCCCTGTGTGCCCCTCATATTTACTGATGGCTTCAGGTTTGAGATCAGGGCCTCAGGACATGAGGCATTCAACTTCCTTTCAAACTACACACATTATTTCTTAGATTCCAGAATCTCTCCTGATCCTAAAATTTGTCCCTTGCTTGCTTTCAAAGCATTGCAGAAGATTTGTATGTGCTTTCATCATTATTTCTGTAGCAGTGTAAGTGGAAACTATAAAAAAAGATTCCCTTCCATTTCCTGGCCTTTTTAGTCTTGATATGTAACCGTTTTCATAAACATCTGAACAGAGATTGTCATTCTTCCTTTTATAAAAAAACTAGTGCTTGTGAAAACACACACAGCCCAGAGCCAATTATCCTATTATGTTAAAAAAAAAAAAAATCAGTATGCCTAGAGACATTTAATTTGCTGCATTGTCTTAATTCCCTAAAGGAACTGCATCAAAACGTCAGTTGTAATTTAGCGTCTGATCAGCTGTTAAATATTATTTAAATATTGGCTGGTCCTGTGGGGTAGCTCCCTTTACCCATGTCTCCCCAAAATTACAGAAATGATTATAAAATGGAAAAAAAAGTCTTCAGTAGATCACAGCATAGTTTCCACTGATAACAGAGTGTTGGTTTTGCTCAGTTGTTTTTAAATTACCAGCTGTCAAGCACACTAGGACACTAATACCAGTTCTGAACAGGGATAACTTCAAATCCCTCCCACATCTGAGAACCTTGACTTTCCAGTTGCCTTGAAGTATTGGAAATACTGACTGTAAATGTTCAGTTTAATTATTTGGTATTTTATTGGACTGTTCTGACCACATCATTTTATAGCAGCATTTTTTTAATGGCACTTTTGGTTGGTGGTGCGGAATTTCTGCAGTTTTTTTTTTTTTTTTTTTTTTTTTGCCCTGGTTAAAGCAAAAAAAAAAAAAAAAACTGTAAAAATAAATAAAATAAAAATAAAAAGGAA
>CAUYRH010179856.1:0-17280 GCA_963574655.1 Perodicticus potto
TGTTTTGTTTTGTTTTTGAGACAGAGCCTCAAGCTGTCACCCTAGATAGAGTACAGTGGCATCACAGCTCACAGCAACCTCCGATTCCTGGGCTCAAGCGAGTCTCCTGCCTCCGCCTCCCAAGTAGTTGGGACTACAGGCGCCCGCCACAACGCCCAGCCATTTTTTTGGTTGTAGCCATCATTGTTGTTTGGCAGGCCCGGGTTGGATTCGAACCCACCAGCTCAGGTGTACGTGGCTGGCGCCTTAGCCCGCTGAGCCACAGGCGCTGAGCCAAGACATGGGTATCTTAATGGGGATTGCATTAAATCTGCAGATTGCTTTGGGTAGGATAGACATTTTAACTATTGATTCTTCCAGGCCATGAGCATGATACATACTTCCATTTGTTAATATCCTTTGCTCCTTGGGTGCAGTGGCTCACACTTGTGATCCCAGCACTGAGAGGCCAAGGCAGTGGATTGCTTGAGCTCATGGGTTCAAGACCAGCCTGAGCAAAAAGCAAAACCCTGTCTCTACTAAAAAAAATAGAAAAACTGAGGCAAGAGGATCGCTTGAGCCCAAGAGTTGGAGTTGGAGGTTACTGTTGTGCCATTGTGATCTACGACACTACGTCACTCTACTCAGGGCAACAGCTTGAGGCTCTGTCTCAAAAAAAAAAAAAAAGTCCTCTGCTCTTTCTTTTCTCAATGATTTGTAATTCTCTCACCAGGGTAACTGATGGTATAACTTTCAGGCAAAGGCCAAAAGGCCTGACAACCTGGGAGCTGCTGGTGTAAGTCCTAGAGTCCAGAAGCTGGGATGCCCAAGTTCCTGTGAGAGATGGGGGCAGTGCGTTCCAGCTCCCTCAGAAAGATCGACATACCTCTTCTCTGCTCTGTTCTCTCTGGGCCTGCGTCAGATTGGATGGTGCTGTACACACTGAGGGCAGGTCTTCCCACCTGATCCACTCAGACTCACATGCCAGTGTCTCTGGAAACACTCTCACAGACACACCAAAAACAATGCTTTACCACGTTTCTAGGTATTAATTTACGAGTTGACAACTTAAATTAACCATCACACCCACTCCACCTCTAACTGCTTTCAAGTTTCTACTAATTATCAGCCAAGGTTTTGTTATATAATTTCAATGTGTGGGCGGGGCATTGTGGCAGGCGTTTATAATTCCAGCTACTCAGAAGGCTAAAGCAGGAGGATGGCTCGAGTTTAGGAGTTTGAGACGAGCTTGAGCAAGAGCAAGACGCCGTCTCTAGTAAAATAAAAATTAACAGGTGTTGTGGCAGGTGCCTGTTGTCCCAGCTACTCAGGAAGCTGAGGGGGGAGGATCACAATATAGCCCAGGAGTTTGAGGTTGCTGTGAGCTGTGATGCCATGGCGCTCTACTCAGGGCACAGAGTGAGACTGCCTTTATTGTATGTGTGCCTTGAGACCCTCTGTCAGTCTCAGAATATTAGAGATGGTCTCTTCACACATCGCTTGTGTTCCATTCTCTTTCCTGTCTTCTTCTGACTCCCTGATTACACATATGTTATAACTTAGACAGTCTCTAGTGTATCTCTTATGCTTGTATACAGATTTTCCATTTTTTCTTCTCTCCAAGCTTCATTCTAGGTATTTCGTACTCACCATTTTCCAGTTTACCAATCCTTTCTTCATCTGTGTCTAATCTGCTATTTATTTCATCATTGGGAACTTGAGCTTATTGTATTTTTCAGTTACAGAATTTCCATTTTATTATTTTTGAAAGATTCCAATTCTCTGCTGAAATTCTGTGCACTGTCTTACGATAACTCCAATGTTGACACCCCCTGCCAAGCTGAGGGGGCATCTGTTTCATTTTCTGCTTTTTCTTTTGGTCTTTTCTCCTAGTAAGCTAAGTACTTTTTTCCCCCTTTTTTCTTGGATTCTAGCCATTATGTATGGAAGATTATAGAGGTGATTTGAGGCTTTGTTTCATGTTATCGCCCTTGAAACACAGTTTTTGTACTTCTGATTGTCAGTCAAGGAGGGGCAGACCTTAGAGATTGGCTGGGCTTGAAACTGGACTTCTCAGTCTGCTTCTTGACTCTTACACGCAGGGTGGGGCCCTCAAGGGTTTCATAGAAAGCCTGGGGTGGACCAGGCACAGTGGCTCACGCCTGTAATCCAGCACTCTGGGAGGCTGAGGCGGGTAGATTGCTTGGAGCTCACGAGTTTGAGACCAGCCTGAGCCAGAGCAAGACCTCATCTCTAAAAATAGCCAGGTATTATGGCGGGCACCTGTGGTCTCAGCTACTCAGAGAGGCTGAGGCAAGAGAATCACTGGAGTCCAAGAATTTGAGGTTGCTGTGAGCTGTGATGCCATGGCACTACCAAGGGCAACAAAGTAAGACTCTGTCTCAAAACTATAAAATAAGAAAGCCTGAGGTGTTTCCCAGGGTCCCGTCTAGGCAGGCCCCAAATTCTAACTTCTGTCTTCCCAGCCCCAGGCATCTGAGGAAGCTGCCCAGCTTCCAGCCTCTGGGCCACAACCAGCAGAGCCCCTGACCTCTGGGCATACAGAGGCAAATGGGGCAAATGGTTTGCCAAATTGGGTCTTTTCACTCCCTTCTCTCTGGGACATCAGTTTTCATGGTTCTCTGATGCCTTTAAGTAGACTTTAAAATCTGGCATTTTCTCTGTAAGAGAGTCTAGAACACTGGCAAGACAGTGCTTGTCACACTTGCACACTGTCAGTAGATGTCCCAAGCATACAGAGTGGTCTCATTCGTCATGTGTTTGCCACAGGCTTGTGTCCTTTTTGGAAACAGCCTCTGCAGTTGACTGTGGTGAGTCAGAAGTCAGGCAGGTACTGTCCCTGGGATGTCCAGGCATACACTTGACTTCAATCCCAGCGGCAGATGGAAAGTGGAGACAGAGAAGGGAGGCATTGGCACTCGGCCAGCCAAACAGGCCTCTAAGCGTACCAAGGTGGGACCACTTCCTGTGTTCACCTGTGGGTCTTCTGGAGGAAGGAGCTGAGGGCAGGGCCAAAACACCTCTGTCTTGACACGCCCTATGGTGGCACTGGGCTGGGTCTGTCCTCTGCTGGCAGGGAGACTGGCCAGCTCACAGGCTTGCTCAGGCATTTGTTGAATCTTTTGAAGATATAACTAAGGTGTTTTGTTTTATTCTCCTGCTCAGATTACCCGAAAATTCAGGCTGAACTCTGAAGGCAAACTTGAACAGACGGTCTCCATGGCAACCACTACACAGCCCATGACTCCGCACCTTCACGTCACCTACAAGAAGGTGACCCCGTAATCTGAGGAGGGTCTGGCTGCTGGGTGACAGGTCAGCTTCGCAGCAGATGCCGGGTGGCTGTGCACCCTGCTGGCTCAAGAGTGTTGTCCAGATGTTCTGTAATGGCAGAAAACCAAATAAAAGGCCTTTATTTTTATGGCTAAGGATTTTGAATATTATCACTTGTATAAAGTGTATATTTTTTCATCTGCTGCTGATTATTTTCCAAAATCTTTTCCCTAAGAAAATAAGAAGGGAGGAGTCTTTTTTTTTTTCTTTTCATTTCTTTTAAGAAGCTGAGAGTCTGAGGACCCCATTTCCCTACAGACAGTGTTCTCAAAAGGAGAGATTAGGGCAACACCTGTGGCTGAATGAGTAGGGCACCAGGCCCATATACTGAGGTTGGCAGGTTTGAACCCGGCCCCAGCCAAACTGCAACAAAAAATAGCCAGGTTGGGCGGCGCCTATGGCTCTTTGAGTAGGGCGCTGGTCCCATATACTGAAGGTGGCAGGTTCAAACCCGGGCTTGGCCGAACTGCAAAACTGAAAAATCGGGGCAGTACCTGTGGCTCAAAGGAGTTGGGGGCCAGCCCCATATACCAGAAGTGGTGGGTTCAAACCCAGCCCTGGCCGAAAAAAAACAAATTGAAAAATAGCTGGGGAATGTGGCGGGCACCTATAGTCCCAACTACTCGGGAGGCTGAGGCCAGAGAATCGCCTAAGCCCAAGAGCTGGAGGTTGCTGTGAGCTGTGTGACACCACGACACTCTACCGAGGGTGACCAAGGGAGACTCGTCTTTTAAAAAAAAAAAAAAGGCTCGGCACCTGTGGCTCAACGGGCTAAGGCACCAGCCACGTACACCTGAGCTGGCGGGTTCGAATCCAGCCTAGGCCCGCCAAACAACTATAGCTGCAACCAAAAAAAATGGCCGGGCGTTGTGGCGGGCGCCTGTAGTCCCAGTTACTTGGGAGGCAGAGGCAGGAGACTCGCTTGAACCCAGGAATTGGAGGTTGCTGTGAGCTGGGATGCCACAGCACTCTACCCAGGGTGACAGCTGGAGGCTCTGTCTCAAAAAAAAAAAAAGAGGCTCGGCGCCTGTGGCTCAAGGGGCTAAGGCGCCAGCCACGTACACCTGAGCTGGTGGATTTGAATCCAGCCCAGGCCCGCCAAACAATGATGGCTGCAACCAAAAAAAAAAAAAAAAAAAAATGGCCAGGCATTGTGGCGGGCACCTGTAGTCCCAGCTACTTGGGAGGCGGAGGCAAGAGACTCGCTTGAGCCTAGGAATTGGAGGTTGCTGTGAGCTGTGATGCCACAGCACTCTATCCAGGGTGACAGCTTAAGGCTCTGTCTCAAAAAAAAAGATTAAAAAAAGTGAGAGGTTAGTTATCTAAGTTTTATCTTATAGCTC
The DNA here is from genome assembly GCA_963574655.1 of Perodicticus potto. Classification (NCBI taxonomy): domain Eukaryota; kingdom Metazoa; phylum Chordata; class Mammalia; order Primates; family Lorisidae; genus Perodicticus; species Perodicticus potto. The sequence goes on from CAUYRH010179856.1 coordinate 4,677, forward strand.
TGTGGTAAACAGTACTGTCATTTGTGTGGGGTTTTCCTGATGAAGTTTCTACATATACTCCACACCTCAACCTGTCACCACCTTAGCACTCAACGCCAGTTTCTTCTGTTGCTTCCACTTTTCCTGCAGGAGTATTTGTAAGCAAATTCCAGACATAAGGTCATTTGCCCCTGAGTGCTTTGGTGGTATGCATCTAAAAACAAAACAAAGCCTTTTTCTTTTTCTTAACATGTCACCTATCAGAAGCTTCACCAGGTACATAGAGCTGAGGCTGGTTACACAGGGGTTGGGAAGAAGAGAATCAGAAGAGCTGGTACTCAAGCCAGCTGGGGATTAACATCTGGAAAGCTGCTGCAGTCACTGCCTCTGGGGTTGGGGACCAAAGGGGAGCGGTGCCAGTACCTCAGAACAGAGGGGAGTTTGGGCTGGTGCTTGGCCCTTGTGAGAGGGGCACCGTCAGTGCACAGGGCCTGGGCCAGTACCCCAGGGGCTGGGGTATATGGAAGCTGGCAGTGCACACACCAAGGCACCTGGAGGCTGGGATCTGAGCCTTCTCTGCTGCCAGAATGATGCAGAAAGCACCTGGGGACACCAAGGACGTCTGGTTCCCTGCACGCCTGGGGTCAGAAGAGGCTTGGGGGACAGTGCCCAGGGCAGAGCACAGGAGGTGGGGCTTGGAGAGACCAGAAGTAAAGGATTAACGTGGTCACAGCGCCCCTAACAAAATGTGGAAGAGTCCCAGGACTGCTCTCACACTCAGCCCTCCACGTGCCCACTGTCTGAGCAGTGCCTTGGTGACATTTGCTCATCAAAGTTTGTTTGCTCTAGGTTTGGTTGTGATGACTTTTTTGAATAGAAGGGCTCTTGGATTTATTACTGAACCAGCTTCATAGTACAGAGCACAAAAACCAAGGGAAAAGTCATTCTCCCAGTGTAGAGCGTCCGACTGCCCAGACAGTGGTGACATTTTCAGCCTGACGCAGCCTAAATGCATGTGCCCTCCCCTGCACGGCTCCTGGGAGACCCCACTTGGTCTTCTCCAATGCCTCCTCTTGGATTCGTACCTGATTTTACTATCAGTTTTCATCTGAATTCATGAGAGAAAGGGACAATTTTGCTTTGTTACTTGACCAGAATCACTTGATCCTGAAAGTTTTGTGAGACAATGGAGTGAGAAATGGAGTCAACCACACACACCATGATGGCAGAGAAAGCAGGGAGGGCTGGTTGTGATGTCTCGCAGGGTCCTTTTGTTCCGGAAAGTTCCCCTTTCCCTATCTGTGCCCTTGACTTACTGGTAAATCTGCTCATTTGGTCTAGAGGTTTCCCCAGCTGGGGTTGCACTGCCATTCCCCTTGTCATGTTGACCTTGGTCCTCTGTCCCCTCCCTGTGACTGGAAACACTCTCCCTGACGTGCTGCAGCCTGGGGAGCCTGATGCCTTTGCTGGTGCAGAATTAATAGACTTGGATGGTGACAACCAAGCTCCTTTACTGCCAACACCCTATCAACCTTTTAGGTCAGAGTTTTGCGCTTACTGGTGAATCTTGCCTGGCCCACCACCTCTGCTGGGCTGCAGAGCACTTGGCTTCTACCTCAGTGGGTGCTTCTGCACCGAGTGGGGGAGTTCTCTCAGAAGAACTTCCATTTGCCTATTAGGCTAAGTTTAGTTACCCTGTAGTACAATCATACCAGAAAGCAGCAAACATACTGTATGTTTTCCCTTTAATTATCAGTTTTTAGAGTAAGAATGCCCTGGCAACCTCACATGCTGTCCAAAGGATTGAGAATTCCTTACACAGCCGCACCGCCCTCTTGTCTTCCTTCTGCTCCTAACATGAGCATAGTGCTTTTTTTTTTTTTTTTTTAATTTATTTATTTTTTGAGACAGAGCCTCAAGCTGTCACCCTGGATAGAGTGCCGTGGCATCACAGCTCACAGCAACCTCCAATTCCTGGGCTTAAGCGAGTCTCCTGCCTCTGCCTCCCAAGTAGCTGGGACTACAGGCGCCCCCCACAACACCCGGCCATTTTTTGGTTGAAGTTGTCGTTGTTTGGCAGGTCCGGGCTGGATTCGAACCCGCCAGCTCAGGTGTACATGGCTGACACTTTAGCCTGTTGAGCCACAGGCCCTGAGCCCATAGTGCTTTTTTGTATACAGTTGTCCCTCAGTATCCTTGGGAGTTGGGTCCAGGAATGCTCTCAGATACCAAAATCCACAGATGCTCAAGTATCTGATGTGAAGTTATTATAAAATATATTGTATTTGCATATAGCCTACACACGTCCTCCCTTGTACTTTTGTTTGAAAAGGGGTCTTGCTATTTTGCCCAGGCTGGACTCAAATTCTTGGGCTGAAGCCATCCTCCCACCTCAGGCTCCTAAGTAGCTAGAACTACAGGCCTTTCCATATACTTCCAATCTTCTCTACATAGTTAATAAATACTAACGATTGTTATGCTCTGTTTTGTATTTGTATTTTTAATTGTCTTTTTTTTAACATTTTCAATTCAAGGCTGGGCACAGTTTCTCATGCCTGTAATCCCAGCACTCTGGGAGGCCAAGGCAGGAGGATCGCTTGATCTCAGGAGTTTGAGACCAGCCTAAGCCAGAGCAGGAGACCCTGTCTCTAGAAAATAGCTGGGTGTTATGGTGGGCACCTGTAGTCTCAGCTACCCTGGAGGCTGAGGCAAGAGAATCACTTAAGTCCAAGAGTTTGAAGTTTCTGTGAGCTGTGATGTCATTGCGCTCTACCGAGGGCAACAAAATGAAGACTCTTCAAAAACAGTCTCTGTCTTTGGCTGTGGGGCTAGTCCCTCATTCATACATATACACACACACACATATATACACATATTTTTATTTATTTATTTTAATTCAAGGGTGGTTGAATCCATAGATGCAGGACATGTGGATACAGATGAACAGCCTCATTTGACATGATGTTAACTAAGTGCTGGCCAGAGCAGGCCTGTAGTCTGAGTTGCCTGGGTGCTCAACTCAGGCCACAACCACTGGACATTCCTACCCTAGCCTGGAAATGCCTATTTCTCCAGAGCCCTGATTCTCTTCAATGGTGATTAGAAGCCACAGACCAAGCACTGACAGGCTCTTCACTCCTGGCCTGCTCTGTTTGCAGGCCTATCTATGGATACAAAACAGAATATTGTTTGTAAATTTTCCTCTTACTTTCATTAAGCCATGTGAGGTTGTATTGCAGAGATCAGAAGCCTCACCCCGACTGCCTTAAAAGTATGAGTTTGTATTAATGTTTTCCATTCAAATTTTAAGATTATAAGTTTTTTTACTTTTTAAAAATTTTAACTCTTAAGCTGAAAATCTTGGTTCATTACGTTAACATTATTTGCTTTGTCTACAAGGTAAAACACTAGTTATTACAAAATATTAGTTATTGACAACTGATTGAAGTTTGGTTTGTTTTTTTTTTTTTTTTTTTTGCTATTCCTTTATACTTTTCCCATTGAAGATATACAGTGAAAAGATGATATTCAATGTGGAGTGTTTGTCCCTTCCAAATCTGACGTTGAAATGTGATCCCCACAGCTGGACGTGTGCAGCTCATTTGACCCTCATTTGACCATGAGCGAGTTCTTGCACTATTCATTCATGAAAGCTGGTTGTTTGACACATCAACTGCCATGTGAGTTGTATTTAACTCACGCTAGTTTTCAGCCCAGGGCCTCATGAATTTGCAGAACCTCTGCTCACTGTCCTCGCTGTCAATCCCACATCTCCCCCACTGCCCGTCCCCTGCTCTAGCTACCCACCCAAGCACCCCATGTATCAGACTATGTTCTCTAGTCACTGTATCTGCCCTTGAATGTTCGCCTGGTGGCTCTGTGAGCGGAGTCCACAGACAGCGTATGACAGTGTGACACTATCCTACATACTTGCAGCTTCAGAGGGCATCACCCAAGACCACTAAGGTCCACACCAGATACAACTAAACACTTGTGGAATAACAGAAGACTTAATTCTCAAGAACAAGTTAAGTATGTCGTGAGTCACATACAACTCATGTGGCATGCAGTATACAAACATTCTACTGGGTGGCGCCTGTGGCTCAAGGAGTGGGGCGCCGACCCCATATACCAGAGGTGGCAGTTTCAATCCCAGCCCTGGCCAAAAGTGGAAAAAAAAAAAAACATTCTGCCACCTGTGAGTTTCATACAACTCACACACAGAAAACAATAATAAATAACATTAAACAAGAAAGGATCATCTTGTTTTTGAAGTTTTTATTCTGTTTTCATAATAAAACACCATGGCCCAAGGAAAATTGTTTTTTTTCCTAGTGTGATAGGGTATTAAAGGAAGCTGGCTCTTCCTCCTCCCTTGCTGCTCATGTGACCCACCTGCCCCCCCCACTTTCCCTGGCCTGGAAGCTCCCTCAGCCTCAGCAGAAGCAGGTGCTGAGGTGGTGCTCCTTTAGTCTGCAGGGCTGTGAACCAAGCAAACCTCTTCGTAAACCTCCAGTCTTGGTGTTCCCTATGGCAACATAAGACCGGCTAATATTGTCATAATTGGAATAATTTCTGTGTTTATGTCACCAACTTTATACACAAGTTCATCTGTTTGATTTCTAAAACTGTCCTCTTGTTTAAGTTAGTCTCGCTAGTGCAAGCCATTCTTCGCAGATTTATTGTCAGAACTATAAGTAAGACACTGCTGCGTGTGGGCATGGAGCACAGTTGCAGGGTCTGTGCAGCAGATTCCCCAATGCTGGGCATTTGAGCCTTTTCCAGTCTTTTGCTAATCAAATGTCACAATGTACATGTCATTTGGGGTTCTTTCCCTTATGTCTTTGGGACAGATTTCTAGCAGTGGGTTTGCCAATCAAAAGGTAAATGCATATCTCACTTCTTAGGTGTTGTCCCTTTTTCCCAAAGGAGCTAGGCACCTTGCAGCCACAGTGTGAGGTGCCCTGGGGCAAGAGCCCAGTGTCAAATTTGGATGTGGGCCAATCTAATAGGCAGAAATGGGGTCTCGGATAGTTTTGATTTACATTTCTCTTATTATCTTTTTCTTCTTGGTTTCTAGAATTCATAAATTCTTTTTAATTAAGAATATTAATCCTGGGTGGCCCCTGTGGCTCATCGAGTGGGACACCGGCCGCATATACCGAAGGTGGCCGGTTCAAACCCGGCCTCAGCCAAACTGCAAAAACAGAACAAGAGCTGGGCATTGTGGGGGGCGCCTGTAGTCCTAGCTACTCGGGAGGCTGAGGCAAGAGAATCGCCTAAGCCCAGGAGTTGGAGGTTGCTGTGAGCTGTGTGACGCCATGGCACTCTACCGAGGGCGATAAAGTGAGACTCTGTCTCTAAAAAAAAAAAAAAAAAAAAGAATATTAATCCTGGGCAACGCCTGTGGCTCAGTGAGTAGGGCTCCAGCCCCAAATACTGAGGGTGGCGGGTTCAAACCCAGCCCCACCCAAACTGCAACAAAAAAATAGCAGGGCGTCGTGGCAGGCACCTGTAGTCCCAGCTACCAGGGAGGCTGAGGCAAGAGAGTGGCCTAAGCTCAGGAACTGGAGGTTGCTGTATCACCCTTGGTAGACGCCATGGCACTCTACCGAGAGTGATAAGACTCTTTCTCTACAAAAAAAAAAGAAAAAGAGTATTAATCCTGGCCAGGTGAGTGGCTCACACCTGTCATCCTAGCACTCTGGGAGGTCAAGGCAGGTGGATTGCCTAAGCTCAGGAGTTCCAAGACAAGCCTGAGCAAGAGCGAGACCCCATCTCTAAGAAAATTAGAAAAACTAGCCAGGTGTTGTGGCGGGCCCCTGTAGTCCCATCTACTTGTGAGACTGAGACAGGAGGATCACTTGAGCCCAGGAGTTTGAGGTTACTGTGAGCAATGACGCCATGGCACTCTACCCAGGACACAGAGTGAGACGCTATCCCAAAAAAGTAAATAAATAAATAAAATAATAATATTAATCCTAATATCCCTCATTTTAAGTTAAAATTGTTTTATTCAGGTAAAATTCAATATTTTTACCATCTTAACATTTACAATATTCTGGCATTTATTTACTTACCTGTTTACTTTTAGAGATGAGGTCTTGCTCTTGTCACCCAGGCTGGAGTGCAGTGGTGCAATCATAGCTCACTGCAGCCTCAAACTCCTGGTCCCAAGTGGTCCTCCCCACCTAAGTCTCCCAGTCTCTTGGCTGGGACTACCAAGTGCACCACCACACCTAGCTAATTTTTTAGTATTTATTTTTTGAGGCAGAGTCTCAGTTTGTCACCCTGGATAGAGTACTGTGGTGCCATAACTCACAGCAACCTCAAACTATTTGGCTCAAATGATCCTCTTCCCTCAGCCTCCTCCTGGGTAGCTGGGACTACAGGCACCCGCCACAATGCCCAGCCAGTTTTTCTATTTTAGTAGAGACAGGGACTCACTCTAGCTCAGACTGGTCTCAAACTCTTGAGCTCAAGTGATCCTCCTGCCTTGTCCTCCCAGAGTGCTTGGGATTACAGGCCTGAGCCACTGTGCCCACCTGCATTTAGGACATTTACTATATGTAACCACCCCCTCTACTTTTAACACCCCAAAAAGAAACCCCTGACATCCACTACTCTGCTTTATATTTTAAGTTGCCAACATTTTTGAAAACATTCAATTTTATAAATATTGCTCTCCAGTTTGTATTTTATCTTTTATTGTTACTGGGTTTTAAATCATATTTAGGAAGATTTTGCCCGCTTCCTGGTTACAACATAATTCACTATTTTTTCTAGTACTTTTTTCTCATATATTTATCCTTCCATCCATTTGGAATGTGTGATGTGGAGTACAGATCCATTTTTGTTTTTTCCAAGGCGTTAACAGTTGTCTCAACATTTACTAGCAATGCCATCTTCTCCTTCCTGAGGAGGAGACCACCTTTTTCAGACTAATTTTTTGGGCATTAGAGTCTTGTCCTGGGCCTGCTTGTCTGCATCTGTCCTGGGCTGCAGTTCAAACACGGAGGCTCAGGCAATGGTTCAGTGGGAGGCGGGACTAGGACCTCCCCACCCTCCTTTCCCAGGGGTTTCCTGGCTACTTTCTACATTCTCCAGTGTGCATTCTTCCGTCTCTTTCCTGTGAATTAGCTTATTTAGATCCAGGGGGAAAAGCACCGTGGTATTTTTATAAGGGTTACATTAAATTTATAAATGTACATATGGAGAGCGTCTTCTTTTTGTTTTTGTTTTTTGCAGTTTTGGCTGGGGCTGAGTTTGAACCCAGCACCTCTGGCATATGGGGCTGGTGCCCCACTCCTTTGAGCCATAGGCGCCATCCGGAGAGCGTCTTCTTTATGACATAGTTTTCTCATACAGGGCATGGTATCATTTGTCTTTTGTTGCTATCACTAAACACCACAGACTAGATAATTTATAAAGGAAAGAAAGTTATTTAACACTTCTAGAGACTGGGACCCACAGGATGCAGGCTGCATGTGGTGCTGGCTTTCTTGCTGGTGAGGACTCTCCCTAGTAGTGCCAGAGTCCCAGGGCCAGGAGCCGGGAGAGACTCTTCCCTGTGGGTCCTAGCGCCGACGTCCAAGGGCTCCACCTCAGCACCACTGTCTTGGGAACCAAGTTTCCACAACATGGACTTCTGGGGGACACTTTAGTGTCTTTAAGGTACATTCAAGTGTTCCTCACATCTAGGGATTGTATCTTTTTGGTGCTGTTGGAAATGGGTCATTTCCTCCATTTATCTCCCAGCTGATGCTGCAGGCCACTGGCCTCTGCTGCTTCACACCCTGCTGCTTTTCTGCTTCTCTTGTTTGTAACTTGCTTTCTTGTGCTGGAAATACACCACCATCTGATGGGAGCACACAGGGCAGCTGTGCCGGCCCCACATCCTGCCTTTGCTGCTCCCCCTTTTCCCTCCCACCTGCTGCTGACCTGGGGCTGGGCACCTTGACTGGAGCAGGAAGGGCTTTGAAGGAAGGAGGCAGCAGGGTGGAGGTAGGCGGTGGGGAAGTCCAGTGGGTAAGGACGGGTGCCCAGGGGCCTGTCCTCTGGGGCTTCAGCTCACAGGAGACTGGACAGGAGCTCAATTCCATCTTGTACAGAGGGGAAAAATGAGACAGAGAGGCCATGCGCCCACCTTCCAGCACTGATTGCCCGGTGGCCTGACCCAGCGTCAAACAGGCTTTGGGAGGAGAATGTCCGTGTGTCAGAAAGCAGGAAGCCAGGCCGGGCGCGCGTAATCCTAGCACTCTGGGAGGTCAGGCATGGTGCCTCATGCCTGTGATCCCAGCACTCAGGGAAGCTGAGGCAGGTGGATTGCCTGAGCTCATGGGTTTGAGACTAGCAAGAGCCAGACCCTGTCTCTAAAAAAGTAGTGGGCATTCTGGCAGACGGCTGTAGCCCCAGCTACTTGGGAGGCTAAGGCAAGAAAATCACCTGAGCCCTAGAGTTTGAGGTTGCTGTGAGTTATGATGCCACAGAACTCTACCAAGGATGACAAGTGAGATTCTGTCTCAAAAAAAAGAAGGAAAGGGCTTGGCACCTGTGGCTCAAGCGGCTAAAGCGCCAGCCACATACACCCGAGCTAGCGGATTCGAATCCAGCCAGGGCTGGATGTTGTGGCAGGCGCCTGCAGTCCCAGCTACTTGGGAGGCAGGAGAATCACTTGAGCCCAGGAGTTGGAGGTTGCTGTGAGCTGTGATGCCACAGCACTCTACCCAGGGCAACAGCTTGAGGCTCTGTCTCAAAAAAAAAAAAAAGGCTCTTTTCTCTCTCCCCCTCTCTACCCCCATGTGTCTTGTGTCTCTCTCTCTCCTCCTCTCTCTACCTTCTCTCCTTAATGCTGCTCTGCAGCATCCCCCGCCAAAAAAGACCTTTGGTACAAAAAAGAAAGAAAGGAAGAAAGAAAGCAGGCAGGAACCCCAGCCCTGAGGCAAGCCTGGCCCAGAGGGACATGGGACATGGGAGGCGAAAGTGAAAAGGTTCAAGATGGGCTGGACAGTGAGGACAGGGCTGTGGAGCAACCTGGCATTTATTCTGGTACACAAGTGCATGCATGAGTGTGCACCTGAGCTCTGGCATGGCACATGGTGGTGGGAGGCAGCCTACATCAGATGGGTAGGAGATCCCAGAAACACCACATACTTGACAACACATCATACTGGATTTGGCCACCAGTGTCTGGAGCATCCACTGTGCAAAGGGCAGGCAGAGCTGGCTGAGGGCAGGGGCCCTGTCAGGGTCTGGCACTCACTTCCTATGTCACTCGTGAGGACCTCCTGACCCAGATTCCTGGGCCTGGCACTCTCCCCAGAAACCTCCTTGCCAAGGTCAAGAGAGACTTGGGGTGCTTGATGTGAGGGCTAGGTCCTGAGAGATGATGAGGATGGCCTGGCAGGAAGACTGCAGATTTAAGAGGAAAAGGGCAGTGCCATAGGGAAAAAGGAGGGGGGAGGGCTGTAGGGAGAGGAGGCCTGCAGGGGGAGGGCTGTAGGAAAGGGGGAAGAGAGGGAGGGGAACAGGGGGATGGAGACATTCACTCTATATTCCAATCTCTCTGTCTTTGAATCCCTTCCTCTAGGCCAGTGTGTTTCATCCTTTTTTTTATCTCACAGCACATTTGAACCTATAGTTAAACTTCTGCAACACACTTAAATTATGTTGATCAAGAAAAAAGTAAAAGAAAGAATATAATTACTGTGCTTTGAACGTCTTTCAAAAATAATTTAATTAATGATCTTTAAAAGTTTTCATAGCACACTGGTTAAAAATCACTGCTCTGAGCCAAGCATTTCCATTCTGTTCCTGGTGGACCACATTTTGGCCCATGTTTCTGCCAACCAGTTAGAGCCTTTCTAACCTCCACCAGCTGCAAAATTAAATGCAGAAACTCTGTGTGATGAGTCCATATCAGTAAGTTCAGCCTGATGCAATTTTATGTTCGTTCCACTGTTCCCCCACAACCTCAGCATGAATCCCCTCACGTTCCTGGGACTCTGTGTAAACTGGAAAGCAGAGTTCTCTTGGGGTGCGGCACAGGGTCACAATAGCCTGAGTCTGTTTACATTTCCAGAGCAGGGGTGAGTGGGCCTCACCACGACCCTCCTCAGGTAGTACAAGGCTGGGCTCCTTGGCTGGAGAGGAGAGGCCGGTCTACACCTCCAGCTGGGTCTTCTTGCACACTCACCCCGATATCGGGACCCCTTTCCTCCTCAGTCAGTGCCCCCACTGCTAATGTGGGGGCACTGACTGAGGCAGCCTTCAGGAAGCGGCAGAAGCTGCAGAGCGTGGCCATTACCACAGTCTATGAGGCTGGGAGTCCAGCTTGTCACCAGCCACTCAGAGGTAAGATCTGGGTTTGATTTTCTACACTCAAGAAATGTAAGTGTTGCTTGAAGGAGCTGCACCTGCTGTGCAGCTCAAGATGAGTTTCCCTCATGACGGATCTACTAGCAATTTTCCGGTTATTCATGTGGCACTGGAGCTGGGAATCTGAATGTCTCAGTTCGCCCTTTCTTTTTTTTGAGACAGAGTCTTATTATGTCGCCCTCGGTAGAGTGCCATGGTATCACAGCTCACAGCAACCTCAAACTCTTGGGCATAAGCAATTGTCTTGCCTTAGCCTCCCAAGTAGCTGGGAGTATAGGTACTCCCTATAATGCCTGGCTGTTTTTTGTTTCAGTTGTCGTCGTTTAGCTCGCCTGGGCTGGGTTCGAACCTACCAGCCTCCAAGTATATGGCTACCACCATAACCTCTGTGCTACAGGTGCCGAGACATGGCTATTTTTGTTGTTGTTGTTGTTGACATTGTTGTTTAGCAGGCCCAGGCCGGGTTCGAACCCACCAACTCCAGTGTATGTGGCTGGTGCCCTAACCACTGAGCTCACCCTTTCTAATTCACCTACTGCAGTTAGGACCAGGAATCCCACTATATCCTAATTTAACCAGAGTTCTGAGCCACTCCAAACTGCCTTTTCTGAGCACTTAACCAGGAGCCCCAATGGCAGTGCTGTGTCCTCCCAGAGCTGCATGATGCCTGGGGGGTGGGAGAACACTGCTCTGCCTGCCACTGGTAATAGGCAGATGCCTTTCACTTGTAGACTGGGGAAGCCCCAACTCCAACCCCTGCTCCCCACCTGATTATTTTCCAGCCACACCTTTTCCAATTTCCAGGTAGAGGCCTTATAGTAAAAGAGGCACTTAGTCTAAGATGAAAATGTTCTATCGGGGTTTATTACCAGCCTCTGCCCTTGAGCTCCACCTGCATCTGGGGCTGACTTCCTGCACAGCCCTCCCCAGCATGCAGTGGCCGTGTGGGGAGGCTAGCTGCCAGGCCAGGCTGCATTCCGGGCCCAGCCATGGTGAGCTATAGGGGAACGGCCACTGCTTGAGTGCCATGCCCACCCAGGGCTCGGGGAAGGCTGCTAGCATGGCTTGGGGCCTCCAGTGCTCCCCGAAGGGCTGGGTTACCGGCCATGAGTCCTTTGGAGACCCCAACAGGTCCCTGTGTGGTCGTGTGAGGATCAGCACAAGGGAAGCTGCTGGGCTCATGCTCACCCTAGTAGACTCGTGTAGACTCATTCTCATCCACAGGGTTTCCCATTCACTGGTCAGGAGCATCAGCACAGAGCCCCACAGCCTGGTCCCCACCACAGAAAGACCCTGTCACCGGTAGGGGTCACACTTCTTCCAGAGATGGAATTAAGCAGCCAGCACAGGCACCTTCTAATGTGTTTACGGGGTAAGTCCCTGTGGCTTCTCAAGCTTTGGCCAGGCTAAACTTGTCTTTAGATTGGATGTATCCTGGGAAGGGCCACAAGGTGTCAAGTGAGAGCATGGCATACCCAGGTTCCTTCCCTTGGAGCCTAGGAGTTGACCCTGACTTTCTGGTCCCAGAAAGAAAAGGGGAGACACGGGAGTTCCGGGAGAAGGGGAGTGAGGGGAACTCCAGGCTCATGGAAGCTCTTCTCCAGTCACCCCTCCCAGAGGGTCTGCGGGGATGGGCTGGGGTTCAGGTTCCAGGCACTGAGGGCCTCCTGTGTTGGTCCAGAGGCCTACGGGCAACTCATCTCTCTGGCAACAGCATGAAGAAGGCAGCCTTCAGGAAGCGGCAGAAGCTGCAGAGCGTGGCCACAAGCCAGTGGGAGTGGAGGCCTGGGTCCGTACTGACCACACACTTTAGGACATCCGTCTGGGAGGGAGATGGGGCAGTTAGGTGCACAGCAGAGGCCACCAGACCCCCAGCTCCTTGCCTGGAACGTGAGCCAAACAGCTGGAGGGATGGCAGCTGTGGCCCAGTCTGGAGGGAGGAGCCTTGGTGCCCTGTGCCAGGACGGACAGGGGCAAGAGGACCCAGGAAACACCCTCCCCTGCCTAGAAGCAGGAACTGAGTCCTCCAGAAGCCCAAGGACTTCCCTGCTGGAAGAATGAGTGACTGTCTACTCCTATTTTCTTATTTCTTTTTCTTCTTGTTAAAAAATGCAGTCTCGGCTTGGCACCTGTGGCTCAACAGGCTAAGGCGCCAGCCACGTACACCTGAGCTGGCGGGTTCGAATCCAGCCCGGGCCTGCCAAACAACAATGACGGCTGCAACCAAAAAATGGCCGGGTGTTGTGGC
>CAUYRH010179858.1:0-32689 GCA_963574655.1 Perodicticus potto
GTAAATGAGAAAATATCATGAATGTTATATTAATCAGGTTGATAAAAATATCTCTGATTGTATGGGAAGCCCGCACACTGTACTCCAAGACTGAATTATTGTACACAGTTATGACTCAATAAAAAATAATTTAAAAAAAAAGTCATACTATTTGTGAGACTCTGCAGACTGCCCTGGGGGAGTCAGACACTCCCGTGTTGCATTGTTACTGTAGTTCTTCTAGCACTTCTGTGTTACACTGTGATTATTTCTGGATACACGTCTTTCTGTCTTTTCTTCTAATAACCTAGGATCTTTTTGGATGAGAAACTACAGTTTATTCACCTGCTGCAGCGTGCCTGGCACATATTAGGTGTTGAGAAATTTGGGGGGATTAATTGGAAGGAGTTATTCTTTTCATACTCTTATATTTTAAAAGCTCTAATAGTTTGTTCAAGAAAAGGTATATGGTATAATCACCCAGAATCATATTTTTCTCTTGGCTTTTATTTCTGATTAAAGAAATGTTTTTAATGCCTGATTGATCTCCAGTTTGAAATGATTTTGTAGCATTTTTCTCTTTCTTTCATTCAGCCCTCTGGTTTAAGTGTTAAGACCTGTAAACAATTAGTATTATTATTATTTTTGAAACAGAGCCTGAAGCTGTTGCCCTCGGTAGAGTGCCGTGGCATCACAGCTCACAGCAACCTCCAACTCCTGGGCTCAAGCAATTCTCCTGCCTCTGCCTCCCAAGTATCTGGGACTACAGGCGCCCGCCATAATGCCTGGCTAATTTTGGTTGCAGCCGTCGTTGTTTGGCGGGCCCAGGCTGGATTCGAACTTGCCAGCTCAGGTGTATGTGGCTGGCACCCTAGCCGCTTGAGCCACAAGGTGCCAAGCCACTGTAAACATTTATTTAAGTTGTGTCTTCCTTGCTAGTTGTCAAGTTCATGAGTGCAGAACTATATGTGTTTGGTCCACTTCTCTGTCCTTAAGTCCTAATACAGAGGTTGGCACAGGGGAACAGTTCTAGAGGCAAAAGAAATTACAGTAATGGTAGTATTAGTAATTTATACTTAACAGGACTTCACATGAGCTGGGTCCTTTTTCCATAATATTAGATATGTTCACCCCTTCTGCCTGCCCACTACCCTTATGTTACATATACTATAATTATTATTTGTTTTCTGTAGATAAGGAAGCTGAGGCTCATAAAGGCCAAACAACTTGCCCATGGTCTGGCAATTAGTGACTGGCAGAGTTGGGAAATTTTTTTAGACAGAGTCATACTACGTCACCTCAGTAGAGTGCCATGGCATCACAGCTCACAGGAGCCTCAAACTCTTGGGCTTAAGTGATTCTCTTGCCTCAGCCTCCCAAGTAGCTGGGACTATAGATGCCCGCCACAATGCCCGGCTATTTTTTGTTGCAGTTATTATTGTTGTTTAGCTGGTCCTGGCTAGGTTCAAACCCACCGGCCCCGGTGAGTATGTGGCTGGTGCCCTAACCACTGAGCTACGGGTGCCGAGCCCAGGGTTGGGATTTTAGCCTGAGCAGTTTTTCCCCAGAGTCCAAACTGTTTTCCACAAAGCTATATTTAGTTCTGATTAGCTTAGTACTTGTTTGTTAACTGATTATTAAGGGAATCTAAAAGAGACCTGTTTTTCTAACATAAAAAGTTCATTTGTTAGGTAAAGAGTCACCCCTGAACCAGTTGTTCTCAGAGTTTCTCAGAGTGGGGTCTCTAGCCTAGCATCATGAGAATCACTGGGAAATACATGAGTGAAAAGGGAATCCTGTTACCTCACTCATGGCCTGATTAACTAGAAACTTGGGAGTGGGACAAAATAATCTGTGTTTTAACAGATCCTCCAGGAGAATCTGGCAGATTTTAAAGTTTGAGAAGCACTGCCTAAGACTCACTCACTTTCTCTGGAATTTTACCCATTTCTTTTGGCTTTTCTTAAAAAGAGTCATGCTTTTTTTATCTTACCTTTGTATACCCCTGATTTTTCTGACATTTATGCAGGGACTAAGCGCTAGCCTTAGTAACTATTTTTGCTAAAATTAGTAACTGATTCTTTTTTTTTTTCTTTGAGACAGAGTCTCACTACGTCACCCTTGGTAGATTGCCATGGCCAGGCTCAGTGGCTCACACCTGTATTCCTAGCACACTGGGAGGCCAAGGTGGGTAGATTGCCTGAACTTACGAGTTTGAGACCAGCCTGAGCCAGAGTGAGACCTTGTCTCTAAACGTATCTGGGTGTCGTAGCAGGTACCTGTGGTTCCAGCTACTTGGGAGGCTGAGGCAAGAGAATCGCTTAAGCCCAAGAATTTGAGGTTGCTGTGAGCTGAGATGCCTCAGCACTCTACTGAGGGCAACATAATGAGACTCTGTCTCAAAAAAAAAAAAAAGGAAGAAAAGTTTTGAGCAGGTCTATAGTTTGAGAATGTTTTTCTGTTTGTTCATTTTTGTCCCCCCTCCACCCCCCGTTCTGATGGTTTTCCGGATGAGGAAACTTTAAAAGTATACCACCTCTTTCATTCTGTCCTGCTCTCTAAAGCTCTCTTTCCTGGTGGGTGAAGAGGAAGCCTGGGCATGGAGGAATGACCGGGAAGGGGGAGGTAGGTAGCAGATCCAGCGCGTGGGGCCGCCAGAATCTCACTCGCACAAGCCATCATGCTTCCCAGAAATAGCCTCAGCCCTATCGGACTCTTGGTTTACACATGGTAGAAAAACAGAACACTGGACTTTGAACTGGACTTGGAATCTGGTTCATGCGCTTTCACTTGTGATTTTAGAAGAGTCACTTTGCTGAGCAGCAGTTTCATAGTCTGTAAAATGGGGATATTACCTAGTTCTTAGTGTTGTCCTGAGGATTTATTGAGACGCACTGTGAATGTTCTAGTCATGCTGGTTGTATCAGTGTTGAGGGGAAACGATGAGAATTAGAGCCAGTCACTAGCATCTTTACCAGGGAATGTTCTAGGAAATGAATTATAGATTTTTCAGAGCACTAAGGAATCCAAAGTACTGCAGAGTAGCTGATATTCCAAGAAACAGAATTCTGGGAGTTCCCTTTGCAGAGGAAACTAACTGGGCACCCGTTTAAATGCATTATGTCCTAAATCTGCTTGTGTTCAAAAAGTATCTAAAAGCCATTTGACAATGCCAGGATTTAGACTTAAGGATTTTTGTGATTAAAGAGGCCATTGCTGAACGTTAAGACCTAAGGATTGTAAAAATATTGATGCAACTGTCAGAGGCACATGGTATTTGACCTTCTATTAATAAAGACAAATTATTGCATTTCTGTGATATTTGAGTCTGCAAGAACTTCCTTTAATTCCA
The DNA here is from genome assembly GCA_963574655.1 of Perodicticus potto. Taxonomy (NCBI): domain Eukaryota; kingdom Metazoa; phylum Chordata; class Mammalia; order Primates; family Lorisidae; genus Perodicticus; species Perodicticus potto. The sequence goes on from CAUYRH010179858.1 coordinate 3,332, forward strand.
CTAGCATTCCATTCCACAGCTACCAGGGCTGCTGGGATGAGGGACACGGCTGCATTTCTGATTGATGAGGTGGGATATTAGTCCGATTTGCTAAACTGAAAGTCAAACCAGGTTCAGATAATAGAGAAATTTCCTGAAGGATAAGGGCCACAGAAACAACTCGGGTATTTGGTGGTGTTGCAGCAAATTGGGGCAGATGTTATCCATGGAATAGAATACAAACCATGGGGGAAAGTAGGTGAGTAAGCGCAGATGGACAGAGAGCAGGCAGGTACCGTGCAGACCACCCTGGAGGCAGGAGGACGTTGGGGGAGGTTTTTCTGGGGACTTTTGCAGGATGTCGTAAAGTGTTCATCATGGCTCTTTTCTAGGACCATCTCACCTCATGAGTTGGTACCTACTCATCCAGACTTTGAAGGTGGGTTCTGCCCCCATAGAAGGGCAGGGTAGTGTACCCTGCATTACTTGAGAAGTCTCAGCTTACACAAGGCAGCCTTTTGATTTTTCCCCCTGGCCTTTGCTCATTTACAGAGAGTGCTTTGGAACCAGCTCAGCTAAGCCTCAGACTTCAAAGGGAGCTCATTCCTGTTTGACAGCAGTCATGTCTATGTTGCCAACTCTTTGACCTTTGGAATAACATGCGCTCGGGTCTGACTTGTCAACTGTCTCTAAAAATCTATCCAGATCAAGGACTCGATATTTTCAAGAACACATCTAAAGGATGGGCCCTTCTAAATTTGTTCCTTCAAGACTTGTTCTGGGAGAAGGCAGCTGCTGCCTCTTGTCTAAAGGAGATGTGACTGGGGCGGATTGAGTCAGTGGGGCCCTGACTTACTTTGATCCTGAACCTTTTTGCTATGATGTTTTTACCCACTCATGGCTGCATTTTTCTCCAACTGCAATTTGACCTAATTTTGATTATGATCATTCGACTGTAAAAGTACTTTTTTTAATATTAAAAAACATGTTTCTAAAGGTTCTTTGCCATGGGAAAATAGGGTATGTTGACTTTTTCTCTTATATCCATTTTAGGGCTTTTGGCTGTGAGAATCAGCTCATATGAAGTTTTTGGGACTACTCTTTGGTATGTTTCAAATAGTTGAGATGTCTTAAAACTTTGTAGAAAGAAAATCTGGAGAGAAGTCTAATTTGATTCCACCAGAACCTATTGGCTACTTAAAATTGTGAAATTCCTAATATAACATGTTCCTATCTTTGCAAAATATAATAATATTACCTTCTTTTTTTTTTTGAGACAGAGCCTCAAGCTGTCACCCTGGATAGAGGTTGCTGTCACAGCAACCTCCAATTCCTGGGTCAAGCGAGTCTCCTGCCTCCGCCTCCCAAATAGCTGAGACTACAGGTGCCCGCCACAATGCCCGGCCATTTTTTGGTTGCAGCCGTCATTGTTGTTTGGTGGGCCCGGGCTGGATGCGAACCCACCAGCTCAGGTGTACGTGGCTGGTGCCTTAGCCCGTTGAGCCACAGGCACCGAGCCAATAATATTACCTTCTAGTTATATAGTCTCCATCTTCTCAGATAAGTCAAAGAAGTGCTTTTCTGAATTCTTTCTGTTCCTAAAATACAGGAGAACCTCTGTAAGTTAATAAACTGGTCAACGTACAAAAGTGGTCAACATAAGGAACAAGGCCTGCTGTATTCGTACCTGCATGTGGTACATGTCTGGTCTATGGAATTTAGGTCACCTGAAGGAGGTGGTCAGTGTAGGGAGGAGGTCAACTATGGAGGTTCTGTGTACACATATATCTAAGAAGTTATGTGGTTTCAAAATGCAGATGAGTAAATTGGGTGGTCAACTATGGAGGTTCTGTGTACATATATATCTAAGAAGTATGTGGTTTCAAAATGCAGATGAGTAAAATGTTGTCATGAAGGGTAAATGAATGTGGTGATGGGATGAGAACCCGTTATTGGAAGTACCAAATATTGGCTGTAGAGAACACCTGTTAAGCTTCCAGCAGCCATTAACTATGGGTCTACTTCCTCTCTGAGCTTCTTTATATTAAGACTAGGGCTACTTATTCCTGTTGCATAGGGTTATTTTGATGATTGATTGTGTTAATACCCTGATACGGTAATGCTGGCACCTGCTAATTTCTCAGGCAGACAATGCCAGTGTTTGCTTTGGCTTTGAAATCAGTCAAGTAACATGAGTTTAAGTCCCTCTTCTGTCACTCATTAGTTTTGTGGTCTTGGGCAATGACAATACCAATGAACACAGTTGCCAATTGTTGGATATTAACTTATATGCTAGGCATTCTATTAGACATCTTATATGCATTAGTCTTCACTCCTTATACCTGTTTTACAGATGATGAAGGAAAAGTTTCAAGAAGTTATGAAACTTACAGTAACAGAGCTCAATTATTGGCAAGCTAACTCTTTGAAGTTCTTGCTCTTGGTTGCCTACTGAGACTCCTCCAAGCCACAGTTTTATCATTAGTAATAGGACTAATAATAGATTGTTGTAAAGAGTAGATATGGTGTTAAAGTACCTGGTATTTAATTCAGTGTTTTTGGTATTATATACTGTGAAAATTATTATCCTCCCCAAGTAGACATTTCTAGGCAATAGAGTTTTCCTTTTCATGTTCCTTATGTCATGCATATATCTTCAGAGATGGGAGTCAAGTTCTTAAGTGTGGATTCTTGTATTTCTGAGAACTTCAGAGTTACACATATGGTTAGGTGCAGTGTACACCTGGGTATCCATATGTGTACTTGTACCTTCCACTCAGTCTAGACACATATGGATACCCAATCTCAGGTCTTTGTAGGTAAATCACAGATGTACTAGAACATGAAAGAGTCTTGGCTTCAAAGTTTTGCTTTTCTGTGTGATCTGAACGTTGTTGAGGAAACTGACTCAGCTGAAGCTAAGCATTTAGGAATCAAATACATTGGATGGGGTGGGTCAGAATTAATATTCTACATACATTTTTGGTTCTCAGTCCTTTAGACTACCATGTACAGATGTAATGTATTCTTCCATGATTTTTCGGCCTTCATTTCTTGCCTTAGTAAATGAAAGCTCTTTACAAATTTGGGCTGTAGGCCACTGCCCTGTATGTAGTCAGATCTTCCATAAGAACCATCAGCACCCACTCCTTCATTTGTTTGATTACTCATTTACTTTCGTGCTTTCACTTACCTCGAAGAACACCAGTAATTTCTTACTATGGCTTGTCTCACACATTTGTATCCTAGACGCATCTTCTCACGTGGATGTCAGTCACACATCCTTCAAAGGCTCCAAACTTTAAGGAATTGTCCCTTATGGTACTCTTTAACATCTGTGATTTTAAAGATTAGCAGAAATAAAGTATGTTTTGGGGAACTTCATTTTTCTGTTTTTTTTTTTTGTACTCTACATATTTTATAGCATTTATATCAGAGATGATTTATTATCAGTTTTCCTGCACACTATTTGGAGTTTTTCTACCTTGTGAAATGTGGAAATAGTAAAGTTGACATTCTGCTCTTAATTCATCTTTATAAATTATGAGGAATTCCCAAGCAGAATATTTTCTTGAAAAACTCTTGGTATAAGTAGAATTAAATAACCAAAACATTACATATAATTCTTAGTTATTTATGTTCTGATTTTGTGAACTAAATAGTGTTATAAATATTAGAATTACAATATCTCATTTTTATTAGCGCTTTGCTTTATATTTAACTTTTTGTAAGGATTCATGGACTTAAAAGATATACGATGTTCTTTGTTAACGAATTTATCTTCTCTTCCTTGGTATTGGTTTAACTATCAATCTGTTATTCTATTAACATATTTTACATTCTTAATAATAGGCACATCATATTAACAGCATTTAAAATAATCCATAGGATTTTATTTTCATAATAATCATGTACATTTATATTTCAACTAACTGATACATCTTTGACATGTTAATATAAAGCTCATAAAGAGATTTTTCATCCCAAGTTAGATGTAAACCACTTACCTATATTTTGACAGTAGACATTATGATTTAATAATAAATCCCAAAGTGCTTTGTATTACATTGTTATCAATATGATGTCCAGATATGATGGACACCCTCCCTGTCACGTTGTCATTGATCACACACAGGTTGAATAATGTCAGAATCAGTATTGAAAGAGGCCATACCAAAGACTGAGGTCAGAACTGGTAGTGGCTTAGGGTAAATACAGTTGCTATGTTAAACTTCACTATATTTCTAACTGAACCCCATTTTAGAGATGTGGAAAACGCTGAGAGGCAAAGTTGTTAAGTAACCTGCCTGGGTCTGGTGGTTCGTAAGGACTCGCCAGGATCTATGTGGTAAAGCTCGTGCTTTTAACCACTGCAGTCTTGCAAGGCACTCAGTAAGTGCTAAACTAATCAGTTCCCTCGAGTTGATTGTAGTGATGTGGCTAAGTCGTAAATCATGATTCAATATGAAAAATGATGTGTCTGCAGAAGGAACAGTACAGACATGTGGGCTAGGGAGGGAAGGAGTGGGGACAGTGGCAGCTCTAAGGGGAGGCCCCGAGGCTGGGTGCCAGGCCGCCCCTCATCATGGGGCACACTCATCAGTGTTTGGATTTATTTACTGGTCTTTATTTCTCACTAGACTGTAAGCTTTTGAAAGGCAGGAGCTAAATCTCGTATCTTTGCCTCTGAGTGTAGGGGATGGTGGGCTTCCGGAGCTTTAGGAAATACAAATGATGAGTGAGTGAGGGGGATCCACGGCGTGAGCACTGTGGACGGGGGAAGACAGGACGGGACGGATGAAGGTGTGAACGTGGTTGGGGGTGCGAAAATTCATTGCCTGTTCAGGAAGTGGTCAGATGTGTGGAGTGGATGGAGCATGTGGCCTGGAGTCTCGTGAGGGGCCCGGTCACCACATCCTACCTCTGCTTCTCATCAGCTGTGCAACAATAGGCACATTGCCTGGCTTCATGGTCCGGCCTGTCACACCATAGGCATTTGGTAGAGATGGGTTGAATGGATTAATTAACATAATGGTGTTTTTGCAGGTTTTGAGGAATTTGAGATAGAACTATGGGAAAGACCTCATGTTTATTGGTGCTTGTTACTTAGTACTCCGAGTAAGGTTGTGTGTAGTCGGTGAGTGGGAGACAAGGCTTGGGGGCTTCCGGGCATGAGGGACACTGAGCCTTTAGAACAAGGTAGCAGCCGTGGACCACCTAGAACAGAACCAAGCTAGTGGTGGTGTAGGGGTTGGGGCCAAAAGGGATCAAAGTTCATAGGGGCCCCCGGGTCAAGGAAAAGGCTTCAGTGTTAGGAGCTCTGGAGTTCAGATCAAGTGTAGGTGGAGATGCTCACCTGGAAGAGAGGGAAGCCTGGGTGTGGGGCCCCTGGGGTCCCGAGGTCTTGGACTCCATTATAGAACACCATAAGCAAATCCAGGCCGCCATGTGTGACCAAGTTGACTGTTTCGCTCCTTGCTGTGGTCTGGATGGGTTCTCTGAAAGGTTGTGAGTCATGGAAGAAAGGAACTAAGGTATTTCGATAGTCAAAAAAGTAAGACACCAGGTGAGTTACGGTGCTCTGGTTGCTCTGGAGGAGTTTGATAAGTGTTCTTTTGGTTTAAAAAGTATTTTATTCTTAGATATAATACTTTTGTCCATACTGATTTTGACAGTGAGTACTGTGGACCATGCTCTTTTTGTCTGTTTCTTCTCTCCCCCCCACGGTTATCAAAGTCCTGGTGTGCGCCTCACCTTCCGAGGATGCGGAGAGGACAGCAGGGCTCCCCTGATGATCACAGGGCAGTGTAATTAACACCGTAACAGAAGTCTGACAGTTTTCAGATTCTGTAGTAACGAAACGGGGAGTGATAGGTCTGTGCAGGGTATCAGGGAAGACCTCTCAAGACAGGAAATGACCAAACTGGGACTTAAAGGATAAACAAGAATCTCCCAGGGGTGAGGGGTTCCCAGGTGAAAATACAGCCTACGGGAGGGTGTGGGCATAAAAGACTTCAGTGCTTTAGCTAAGGGATGGTCCAGCTAGGTCATAGGTCCCATATGCTCCCATATGTTGGGAGCATTTGGAGAAGACAAGACGAGGGTCTTCCATGCTTAACTCAGGCTTTGGGCTTGAGTGCTGCTAGCATGGGCTCTGGCACCAGCCTGGGTGGCCCCTCCACCTAATACCATCATGGTCCTGGGCAAGTCACCTCAACTTTGTCCTTCAGTTTCCTCGTCTCAGGTAACGTGGTGGTTTTGAGAATTTGAATAATAACATAAAGCACTTCAAACTTTCTGGCACATTAGTTACTAAGAATTATGAAATATATATATAATGAACAATTATTGATGATGAAGATTAAAGTATCACCTATATTAAAAGTAAAACCGGGTACAAGTTACCGGTTTGAACCAGATGCTTCTAGAAGAGTTTGGTAAGTGTTTTGGGAATTTATAAGTTGCTTTTCCTTTCTAGGGTTAAAAAAAAAAAAGGACCTTTTCCTTTCTAGATTAAAAACAAACAAAGCCACTTTTTTTTCTTCACAGGGCAGTGCCTGTTCTCAACGAGCTAGCTTAAAGACTAAGGGTAGACCAGTAAATAAATCAAAATTATGTAAGATGCTATAGTAGAGGTATTTGTCAGGTACTGGAGGACACAGATTATTAGCACAGACAGGTGCAAGTGGAACAGCCTGAGCAGAATGATGCTTCTGGAAGGCAGCTATCAGCCACGTGGAGTCAAGCATGGGCTGCGGCCAGGGCTGAAGCTGGAGGTGGGGAAGGAAGTATTATAAACGTTCCCAGGGATGTTGGGAAGCTGAACTAACAGAGCAGGAGAGACAGATTTGGAAGATGCAGGTAAGGTAGGCTTGACTGATTTTGGTGAGAGATTAGAGGGGGAGAGTGAGAACTCTGTTCTTTGAGCGTCCAGGTGTTGTGCTAGGTAGATGCAGTGCCTGGCACCGATGTCCTTGGATGAGGGTGACTTGGTGGTGTCTGGCACCACAGCCACCAGGCATGAACACAAACCGCGATCATGCATGCCGGACAGAGTTTTCTCCGTGCTGTTTCCAGCTGACTTAAAAGCAACACGTGATGATGAACATATTTACATAATGTGTGGCTGGTGAAATCACATAAGATTGGAATTTCTTTCCCATTTTAATTCCATTTTAAAGATGCATGTTAAGCAAAAGGATATAATTCATTTTTCAAACTGCCGAAATGTTATTTTGGCCTCTTGAATCAAAGACATTCCACAAGTGTTTTCTTTATTACATGCCTAAAACTTTAATTAGAATTTAATTATAAGATCCTGAAGGCATGAACAAGAGGAGCAGATGGGATAGTAAAATCAGCTTAGTGAAGGAGGATTAAAGATTAAAAGTTGCTTGTTGATGTGTAAGGAAGGAATGGAGAGCTAATTTACCGTGTTTTTTGTCCTGTCTGGATGCTTTTTCAATTCTTTAGCTTAGTTTTCTTTCTGGTTAGAAGTGGAAGAATTTCATAAATTAGTTTTTTCAATTTTTGAGTTACTAGAGTGGATTTGTACGTAGAAAACAGGTTAAACGTGTTGAAAAGGTGTGTTATTCTTTCTAGCAAAGCTCCTTGTGCAATATTTTGTATATAGTTGGTACTTAGAGCCTATTTACTGTATGAACTGAAAGAAGCTCATGTCTTCTCATTGGTAAACATCAAATGAGCATAAAAGGAGATTTTATTAGATATGGATAGAGAAGATGTGCCTCTGTACGTCCACGCCCACCCGTCCCATAGGGGTGTTCGATATCCACACAGGGAGTTAGCTCTCTTGCACACCCCTTGCACCTGTAGCCTATCCCACAGCTGGCCTTGCTGTTTGTCCCTTTCAGCTGTTTGGGGAAGGAGTGGAAATTAGGTGTGAGAAACACTTTGAGACTGTCCCTTATGTCACTTGGTGAAAATGACCAACTCTGCTCCCTGGTGCTGTAGGATGGTCTCCTGCTACGACATTTTACTTAATGCTTTTGCCCCTAGTTTCTTTTATTTTTGTTTTTAATCTTATATCTATAATCTTCTCTCTCCCCTAATTAGAAGTTTTTGTAGGAAAACTAGACAACAGTTGAAAATAAAGAGGAAGAAAGAAGATATAATGAAACAAAAAGCTTTTCATCTCCTACCATCAAGGAACAAATTAAAAGGAAAATTAACATGGAGATAGCCGATTCTCCTTATTTGCAGATTCTGTATTTGCCAGTTCACCTGCTCACTAAAATTTATTTGTAAATTTCAAAATCAATACTGTGGGCCAGGGGCGGTGGCGCACGCCTGTAATCCTTACACTCTGGGAGGCCGAGGTGGGTGGACAGCTTGAGTTCATGGGTTTGAGACCAGCCTGAGCAAAAAGCGAGACCCCGTCTCTACTAAAAAATAGAAAAACGGAAGCAAGAAGATTGCTTGAGCCCAAGAGTTGGAGGTTGCTGTGAGCTATGATACCACAGCACTCTACCCAGAGCGACAGCTTGAGACTTTGTCTCAAAAAGAAGAAAAAAAAAATCAATACTTGTGGGCTTTTGTGGTCATTCACAGACATGCAGAGAGAGGTAAAAAATTTCCAAGTTGCTCAATGCATTTGTGCCCAGCTGAGATCAAATAAGACAACACCTGCCTTCTTGTTTCAGCTCTCTTACTACGATTACTCCTTTCAAGTCCTGTGAGTGCCATGCTTTTCTCAATTTTTGTGCTTTTTATTGGTTATTTCTCCAGTTAAAATGGGCCCCAAGCAAAGCACTGAAGTGCTAGATAGTGTGCCTCAGCACAGGAGAGCTGGGATGTGTGTTCCAGAGAAATGTCAGAGGAGCCCTGTTCAGGCACAAGTGTTGTTGGCTGTGAGTCAATGGATCCGCCATATATGTTAGATGATGTGTTTTTAAATGGGAATCCACGTAAACAAGGTTGTGTGTATTGATTGGTTAGCAAAAGTGCAACTGGAGCTGGGAGGAACCTGACCCAGTATTTCCCCGAGAAGCAGGGGTTCAGTATTCTCTGATTCAGTGTGGAGACACCCACAAGTAATGAGAATTAACTGTGTATCTTTCTGTTCTTTATCTTACTCTCTTGTTTGATCTTTCTGTCTCTTGATACCTCAGTCTCTGTGTATAATACGTACATATTTGTTTACATTAGATGTGCATGTATTTAGCAATTACAATGTCACACGGCACACTGTTCTGCGAACTTTTAACCAGTGGTGTTAGCCTTTGGTCTTTTTTCATTGAGATTCACTTGTTTCCCTTGCCCTGCTGTGTACTATGTTGTGTGTGGGTGGGGGGGTTGATCCTTACCCTCTGACAATTTGACATCTGTGGGAGATGGCAGGGTGGAGGGAGAGAGAAGCCGGGGTCTTTGCCCTGCCTGACCTCAGCCCCACCACAGCTCTTGCTTCCTTGGCCCCAGCTCCTGCTGGTTGGCCTTGGGTCTCACGCTTTAACCCTAAGCCTTGTCCGTTTGTCCTTTCAATCGATGGGTGGAGGGAGCTTCCTGCCACTGCTCATCTCTGAGTTTCTCTTTTGTCCCCTGAGTATAGCATCACAGTCAGAAGCCCAGATGAGACCAAGAATGAGGGAACAGTACCAGGGTCCAGCACTTCAGGAGACAGGAAGGGGTCAGGATTGAATGGGCACCGGGCCTCAGCTCCTTAGGGGCAGGGCAAGCAACTGAGAGGCTGGGGCCACCTGGAAGACAGCCGGCAACTCTCCTCCTAAGCTTGCTTTTCTGGAATATGAACCTGACTTGCTCTTCACGGAGGGAGGAAAAAATCCATTGTGATTATTCTGACACGGCTCTACCCAGGCCTGCTTCCCCAGGATATCTTTTTTTTTTGGCCTCTTTTCATTCTCTTCTTCACATTAAGATCCATTTTCCCCAGAGTGTGAGATCCTCTGTGAGCTCTAAAAACTGAAATGCTTTATCCCACACTGAGCCCCTTGTGCTGCCTGAGTCCTTATTAAAAATGTATTTTCTCCGAGCCTCGGCTGTGCCCCCTGACGTGTGGATTAACAGAAAAGACATTTTTGAAGAACCTCTGTACCAAGTGGCATTAAATATTTATCACCCGGTACATGGAAATCGTTCATCTTCTTCCTGCTTTAACTCTTAGACCAAAAGGCATCGTGTCCGTTTCCTGCTGGAGTGGAGATTAGAGGAAAGCCTCCTTTTACCTTGCTGAGGTATCTTCCTGTCCCAGGAATATGGGACGTTTCTTTGTTGTCACAGTAATACTAGGCAAGATTGCCCTAGACGCTCAGCATTTCATCAGGGTGGTGTGATAATGGAGAAAACCTCAGCTTTCAGGGTCATCATGATGGATTCTGCCACTTACGAGCTGTGAGGGCCTGAGAATCTGATACTTAACCACTCAGGCCTGCTGTGCAAGGAAAGCCGGGCAGCATGTGGCACAAATCCTGGCACCTAGCGAATTCTCTTCTTTTAGGGTTTCTATTTGGGACTTCCCAAATACATTTCTAAGAAACCTAGAATAAAATATGCTATTAATATGCTATTAATAGCCTAAAGCACTCAGCTTAATGTTTACTTATTAAATAAAACCGAAATGTTTCTCAGACACCTTTTTGGAATTTCTTTGTAAACGATTTGATCTTGCTTAAAAAATGCAAGAGCCTTTCAAAGACGTGTTATAGCTCTTTGTTATTCATACCCAAAGACATCCCAAGTTTGGACAATTTTGGCAAACACACATTTATTTGAATAAATAATAAATATGGTATAATAAATACAGTATAATCCCTGTAAAATACGTATATGCAGGTGCACAAATAACTCTTTAAGAAATGTTTTTCTAATGTTTTATTTTCTTAAAGTCTGTACTTCACATAATTCTTTTTTTTTCCCTCCAGAACTGTTTATCCTCACTCCAGACATGACCCTTGGAAAGGTGGCAGAAAAAACAAACTGGCTGGTGTGTTTGGGGGCAGTCTGCATTCCTTTTAACTCTGAGAACAGGCTTATGCTCGGGCTTTCAAGCTGTTTGTCCAGGGGCCCAACCGCTTTGATTCCTGCTTGAAAATTAGCCTGTTGTTCAAGCTCAGCAGAGCCGCCGCAGAGCTTTCTGAGGTTTACAAACTAGAAATCTAGGAAGAGCTTGGTTTCACTTGTAACTTTAACTAAGGCACCTTAACTGGGATTTTGTTTCCTTACTTAACTTCTATCCCTGTAACCTTAACTTAATTTCTTTTTCAAATCTCTGTCCCTTCTCCATCCGCCCATTTCTAATCCTCCTTTCGTCCTCTGATTTTATTCCAGAGTCAAGGATGTGGCATTTGAATCCATCCTTCAGGAAGAAGTGTCTGAAAGCTAACACAGTCATAGAATTATTATTTTTTTTTCTGGATTTCATAGGAGGATTAAACAAAGGGTTTTAGAATGCAGAATTCAGAAGACGTTGATGGAAGTTGTGGGGCAGCTTGGGAGGGAGTGTGGATTTCAGAAAGCAAAAGGACGCTTTCTCTTGCCCTTCATATGGACTTTTGTTTCCTCTGTGAGAGGCCCAGGAGCCCAGGCTGTGGATGGTTTAGACAGGAAGAACCTGAAGGGATAAATGCTTCCAGACCTCAGCCTTCACTACTCAGCCATCATTCAAGCTCGGGAGAAAGGGGCAAGAGGCATAAGCACACTCGGGCTGTCTCTGTGCAACCTTGGCCCCCAGTTTGTGTATCTTTCTTGCACCTGCGTTCCCAGCACTATGGACGTACCCTCACGCCTCCGCTAAGTGCTGAGCCTGTGAAAGAGACAATAGGATTTCATTTTTACAGATGAGGCAACTGAAGCTCTGGGAAGGTCTAACCAAGATCATGCTGGCTGTGGGTTAGACAGCTGGCGGGCTGTCTTCCTCTTCTGTCGAGCGCTTCCTCCGTGGTTTGTGTGGCCCTTCCTCGGTAATCTTCTTCCTGTAATATCTGAGTCAAATGAAGTAACTAAGATTTATGGAGTGTCTATGGTGATGTGTTGGGTGTTATACAGTAATCATCTATGCAGGACACACTCTAATAACCTTGTTGAGAATATCGTCATTTTAGAGAGGATATTCTGAGATGTACAGGGTTAGGTGTTGTAACTGTGGCCACCCATTAAAAAAAAAAAACATGGACCCCCACTTTGGGTACAAATCATGTAAAGATTTATTTACACCTGCACAGGCAGACCGCTGCCCCAAAGGGCAAATGGCCCAAATCAGATTGTCATTTATTACACCTGCACAGGCAGACCACTGCCCCAAAGGGCAAACGGCCCAGAAGAGAAAGGCAGGCAGCCTTTTATACCCTTTTTGTGCTGATGTGGCAAAGCAAGCATGTACAAAAGCGGAACGTGGCTGGTTACAGGATGGGGTTACAGTCAGGTGGTTAGCTCAGGGGGTTACATCATGGTGGTTAATGCGGGGTAGGGCTACAGTCAGGGGGCTGGCACAGGGGTCGCATTGTGGCAGTTGGCACGAGGACTAACTTGGCTTGGGAGATTCAGTAGCTTGGGAAACTCAGTAACCTGGGAAACTGCTTGAGTGAGTTTTCACCATTGTTTCAACTGTGGTTAGGGAGGTCAGGGAACTCAGAGAACTTCCTTGTCAGAAACCTGTTCTCAGAATTAAACCAATAAGGGGGGTTTGAGATGGACGGGGTCTCAGGCTGAAACAGTTAGGGACCTTTAGGGGTCTTCTTGCCAGGTCGGTTACTACATAGGTAATTTTCCCAGGATCACACAGGACACAGAAAGTGACACCAGGATTTGTGCCCAGGTCTGATTCCAGCCCTTTTGCCATGCCTGCTATGCCAGCCATTCACACAAGGAGGAGGTCCTTGGAGTACACGTGGTTGAGAGGAGTGAGTGGCAATCCGTGCAAAGGTGTGCTCCATGCTCTGCTGCAACATCCTTCCATTTCTAGCATGACAGAGATTTCAAATAGATGTAGGCTTGTTTTCTTAGTTCCATTTTTCTCAGAAACAAAGATAGTAACAACAGTGATGTTGGATCTTGGTACTGGGTGGGAGTATCTGTCAGTACCAGGCACAGTGCTTGGTCTCTACACATCCGTTCTTCTGAGTCAACCTTATGATCGCTCTGTTGCATTTTCTCAAATTTGCATCTGTAGGAGCACTCTGGGAGCTCGAATCCCTTCTCTGCCTCGTGTTACACTACTAGTGAGGGGAGTGGTGGGGATTTGAACCTAAGACTTCATGCACCAATGTGTACTCCTCCACTCAGCCCATGGAACGTGTCTCCCTGGGAGAACACGTGGGGACTGTATGTGAGATTTAGGATGATTACCATATAGGGACACAGTGTTAACATTGATTCTCATCGTGAAGAAGGGACTCCCTTTTCCGTTGCCTTACAAACCATCTGATTATATCAAGGAGGAAGTTTTAATTAGTGCTAGACTCCCCCAGTTCTATGAAAATATTTCAAATTTTATATAACAACAGCACATTGTACCCCAGATTGCATTAATGTACACAACTATGATTTAATTAAAGAAAAAACATTTTACAACAACAACAACAACAACAAAACTTTTTAAGAGAGAAGAGGGCCTGGGTGCTGAGGGTTAGGCAGGTAATAGAAGCAAGAATGACATGAGGACTTTTGTGCTTTCATTGTTACTTTAAAATTTTCTTTTATTGAAAATATATGTTCATATATACAGAATAATGCATAAGGTATAAAGAACAATTTAATGGACATCCAGGTACCTATGAGCTACTGTGAAATTACACTGATTTTAGGTTCTGTTGGAAGAGCTCTTTTCTTTTTCTCCCATCAATATCTCCTCAGTGTATCCTTGTCCGATTCAGGTAGTTAGTATTTATTAGCTTTATGCTATTTCTAATCTACAGACCTTATTCTAGTTTTGTCAGCTGTCCTATTAATGTCTTGTTTTCTGGACTGGAATCTGGGACCACACAAGGCAGTTAGCTGCTGTATCTTCTTTATTTCCTTGAATCTGGAGTAGTTCCTGAGTCTTCACTTGTCTTTTGTGAGTCTGGCCAGTGTAGAGTGTCCCTCACCTTGGAGCTGTCTCATGTTTCCTTAGAATTAAACTCAAGTTCTGTGTTTTGGCAGGAAAACTACAGAAGTGAAGTTGTGCCCTTCGCAGAGCATCATGGCAGGAGGCACCTGATGCTGGCAAGTGGCAGCCCAGGTGCCGTGGATTTTGGCCCTTGGTGGAGGTTGTGTCTTTCAGCTTCTGCACTGTGAAGTTGCTGTTTTTCTCTTTGTAATGAATAAATTACTTGTGGGAAGATACTTTGAGACTATGTAGATATCATGCTTCTTATCTTACCTTCGCCCATTGACTTTAGCATTTATTATTAATTCTTGCCTGAAACAATTATCCCCATGGTCTTGCCAGGTGTTTTTCTGTGATTGTAATTCCTGTATTTATTAACTGACTCTCTACTGTAAGTTGCTTTTCTCTTGCCTCACATTTGTTTATTCATTGAGTTACTCACTAAAGCATGAACTTAGGAATTCTTATTTTACCCTATGGATTATTATCTATCACTGTCATTATTTTGTTTTGTAAATAGTCCCAGATTTGACCCTTGGGAACCCTTTCAAGTTGGCTTTTGTGTTCTTTTAACATGTCCCCATTTTTTTTTTTTTTTTTTTTTTTTGAGCACATCTTTGCTTTCTGGTACCATAAGAAAGTACTTTGTACTCTCCTTGCTCCAGCCCCGAGAATAGCCTCCTCTTGCTATTCTGCATCCTTTCTCCCAGTCACTCCATCCACTATAATGAGATTTCCAGCCTCCCATTGCACTGGCTCTGCTGTCCTTCCCACGTTGCTAAAGCAGTGGGTGTTCTTAGTTCTTATGTTGCTGTGTGTTAGCTGCCTCCTGTGCCCCATCCCAGGTCTTCTTAGGAAGATGGTAAAGGGAAGTTATGTCATCTCTTGCTCCAGCTTCCCTGTGGCCACCAGATTTGCCTTAGCTCTGAAGGATCCCTGGCAGTGCTGGCCCTTGCTGCTGCTTGCTGTTCATCTGGTGGCAATGTGTTTACATGTTGATGCCCCTCTGGGTCTCACTCTGTGCCCCACATGTACCACCAGCAGGAGAAGTAACACTCTTTCTCCATCATGGCTGTTCGGAGACACAGTGCATGTGGCTCAGGGTGGGGCGGAGAGGAGGTTGTGGATGGGGTTATGGGAGGGAGAATCAGTCACTCTTGGCAAGACTAGCTTGATAATGCAGGTTCATTCTGCCTCCCCTCTGTGTCCAGCACTTCCCACCTGTCCCCTAAGATGGCAGTACCTAGTGTGATGCTACTACGTAAACCTCTTGCTCAGGGGTGACTGAGATGTGGTGACAAGCTTGTCTCTACACTGCCTTAACTTTCAGTGTCACATGCTCATTCCCTCATTCATTCAAAACTCACTTATTGAGACTTTCTCTGTGTGAGGCATTGTAGACAGGTGGGACAAAACCGTGATCTCTTTCTTATTATCATTGTGGAAGACAGAAATAACCAAATAAAAATAATTCAGCTGAATGATAAACGCTCTGAAGAAGATGCATCAGGGAGAAGGCTGAAAGTGGGTCAGGTCCCACTGCAGGAGGTTACTGAGGACACCCTGAAGGGGTGGCCTGTGAACTGAGAAGGGGTCAGAGGGAAGAAATGAGCTGAAGGAAGACCTCTACAGTCCGGGGAAGAGGAAGTGCCGGAGCTGGAGCAGGTGTGTGTGCCCAGCCTGGTCGGAGAGCAGCAGGGAAGCCTGGGCGGCTAAGCGCAGTGAACAAGGAGCTAGTTGCAGGTGCAGCCAACAGAGGCAGACGAGGCCACTCCTTGGGAGATCTGGTGGAAAGTTTTTTTTTTTTTTTTGCAGTTTTTGGCCGGGGCTGGGTTTGAACCTGCTGCCTTCGGCATATGGGGCCGGCGCCCTACTCCTTTGAGCCACAGGCGCCGTGCTGGTGGAGAGTTTTAAACTTTGTGTTTTTTCTAAATGTAATTGGAGGCCACTGGATAGTTCTGGCAACAGAGGGATGTGATATGATTTACATTTTAATCAACCATTTCTTGCTGCCAGGTAGAAAATGGATTGTTGGGCGATAACAGTGGAAACAGGTACTAGCCAGTTGTAGTAAGCCAGGTGATAAGTGATGCTGTCTAGACCACTGTGGTAAAGAGGATGGGATGTGGATAGATTTGGGTGTGTTTTGATGTTGATGCTGAAAAGACTGAGGCATCAGTCAAAGAGTGATCAAGATTCCTCGGTTCCCTTGACTTTCATGACCTTTCTGACACTTCCTCTTTCATAGATTAATCTCCTACAGACTTTTTATGTGTTGGTTTTTGCTGACTTCTGACTTCAGCTCCCTGCTTGTCTCATTCTTCCAAGGATTGTACAACAGAAGTCACAAACTTACGTTCCTGTGGGACCCTAGAAGACAGCATATAAGCACCAGCCAAGATCGGTGCTGTGAAAGGGGCAATTGCATAGCTGTGAAAGGGGGAACTGCATAGCGCATGCCCAGAGGGGCTTCCTGGGAAGACCTCTGCCTGAGTGTGTTCCCCAAAGAGGGAATTCTGGCCCAGTATTGCACAGTCTCCTGATATTTTCAAGACAAGCTAGAAATCTAGTTTGCTTTTTTCTTGAATTCACTATCTCAAGATGTTTATATATTGACTCAAACCTTTTTTGAAAGTCTGTGAAGACTGGAGGAAAAAAAAATTATGTATTCCAGATTCCAGATATGCTCCTTGGACCACTGGTTTGCAACTTCTGCCGAAATACTCTTTCTGGGATAATTCAGTATGCATGGATTAGTTTTAATTATTTACTTTATGGACTGGTCACTTCCAAATCTGTATCTCTAGCCCTTGTTTTTCTTTTTTTTTTTTTTTGCCGTTTTTGGCCAGGGCTGGGTTTGAACCTGCCACCTCCGGCATGTGGGGCCGGTGCCCTACTCCTTTGAGCCACGGGCGCTGCCCTAACCCTGGTTTTTAAAAGGCCTATTCTGGGGTAGAGGAAAAAAATTCTAAATTCTATCTTACTATTAGAGTTCAAAGCAAGTTTTCACTGAAATAGTCTTTTGTAGAAGTTAAACAAGTTTTTGAGCATTTGTCAGTTATTCTCGTATTTCAGAATAATCAAAATGCAGGCATGGTGGATGTGAACATTTTGCAAACTCCTAAACCCCCAAGTCGTCTCTTTGTGGAGGTGGCATTAACTGATTTGTCCTGTAATGTGCTGTTTGGGGACAGCTCGTCAGAACCGGTCTCTCCCAATCTAGCATTACTCTCGCCTGGTAGCAATCATGGCAAGGACGGTAAGGACGAAGGACTCTCCATTTGATGCAGACACCATTGTAAAACCTAGCAATCAAATGGACAAATTGTTTGTATTTTAAATAGGAAATTGTTTTCTAAAACTAAAATACTTGAATTGTCAAAATAGAATCTCAATTTGTATTGGTTTTTGAATGCTCCTATGGAGGAAGTGTAAGAATCCATCAAATGTGAATAAATGAAAAGAAAACAAACAAATAAAAAAAAAGCTATCTGGCCACTGGACTTTGCTGCCTGGATTTTCCGCTCGTCTCTTATCAACACGTCAAGTTCACAATCCCCACTAAGCTGCGTCTGTGCTGTTTGTCCATCATAGCTATTCACCTTCTCCTCACAGGGGGCTGGGCTGGAACCTGCCTTCAGCTTGGTGCCCGTTTTGCTGACAGACCCCATATTTAGAAGTCCGTCTCTACATCTTGTTTGTGCCCCTTTCTAAGTATTTTTCGAATGTTTCCCCTTCTCTCTCTTTCTGCTGCAGCCTTAATTTGCCATTCAGCTAGCTTTGGAAAGAATATAGCTAAGTCCTCATTATACCTATTTTACAAGTGATCAAACTGACACTTGAAAAAAAAAACAACCCCATAATTTGTCACATCATGCAGTAGCAAGTGGCAGAGTGTCAGTTTGAAACCGGGCCACATTATTGCAGAGCCTGTATTCTTTATCAGTACAAAATAATAAACGGCTCATCCATATCATAGAAGATTTAAATGATGAGTATAGAAGGAGAGGTGGAAGTAATCAACCAGAATTACCTAAAATTGCTTATCCCAGACCCCTTCTAGTGAGCTGATTTTAAAAAGTCTATTTTCAGTTCCAATATCATCTAGAAATAAAACAGTGCTTGTGAAGTACTCAGAGGGTATTTGAAAACACATCTTTTGCTCACAGATTTTTAGCTCTTCATCCATGAAGTAAGTGAAATCACGGAAAAGCTTAGTACAAATTGTTAATGTTCAGTATTCACACAGAGGACGTTTTAGAGTCATTGACGAATGGGTCATCAAAGGAAATCCATGTCTCTGAAAGTAAACGCAACTGACCACTCTGACAGGGAGCCTGTTGCCTGCTGAGTCCCAGTTCTGGATGAGCGTTCTGAGGTTGAGCGCTCTGAAGGTCACCTGCTGCTTCTGGCTGTCACTGCTCAGCCATCCCCAGCAGACGGGCCTGGCCTGTGCTGGCTCCATGAAGGAGATTCCCACCTGCCTTCCCCAGAAGAGTTGACAGAGTTGGTCTTTCTTTTTTCTTTTTTCTAATTAGGGAAAGCCACTAGCAACTGTTTTGTGGCAGTGTGGCAATTCTCACTTGGCAGTCTTGTCTCCTGCTTGCTTCGTGAGGTAGCTTTTACTTTAAGGAGACAAATTGCATTCTATCAACAGCAGGCTTATCCCTTGGTACGCTGTTAGTCTGGGTACAAACACAACCAAAGTCTCTGCAAGAAGCCATTCAGATTCTCTCCAACAATAACGACAAAAGGAATTACGATAGTTAAAAGCTTGGACTTTGGACGTAGACATTCTTAGGTTTGAGACCCAGTTCACTTCCCGGACACTATTTTTAATCTGTAAAATGGGAATAATAATACATACCTCACAAGATCATTATGTAGATTAAATTAAATAATGCCTGTGAAATCCTTAGTCAAGTGTTTGTTACATAATAGGCACTTAATGAGCGTTAGTTGTTACTGTCATTTTAATAATTACCTTGTTATCATAGTAGTTCCTGTAGCAGTTTTGCACCCAGCCGGTCAGGTATTCTCCCCTCACAGCTCTCAAGTTGAAGGAACTTTAATCTCCGTTCCAACTACTGTCAAGCCACACTTAGTTAACATTCCTTCCTGCCCAATTTCTAATTAATCATTTTAGAAAACCCTTTCTGAGCATTCTCTGTGTGCCAGCGACTGTGCTAACCACGGCATGTTGAAGACGGGTTGCAGACTGGTATATTGTAATGTTTCATCCCTTTTCATTTTCTGTTTCAAACTAGACTTGCATTATTGTGATTCCTCAAATGCACCGTCTTTCTGCTGACCTCCATGTTTTTGCACAGATTGTTCATATGACCTGGAATGCCCTCTTTCACTTATCAAGCTGGCAGAGTCCTATCCTTAGCTGAAATCTCATCTGAAGCCAGCTCTGCTCCCCCAGGGAGATTTAAGTGCTTTTTCTGTCATCCATGTGCTGTGTCTGAGGACAGGAGCCATTTATAACGCTGGTGGTGGGCATGTGTCTTGTAGTTGTTTCCCTGTGCTTGTCCTCCCTGGACTGGGAGCACTTTGAGGGCAGGGACTATGTTTGTTTACTTTGTATTCTTAACAAAATGCTTACAGGGAATTTATTTATGGTGAGTGGAATGGAGGAATGGATGGGTAAAAAATGATCCTTGAATTAAAATAAATAAATGAAAGAACCAGTGAATAAGTGACACAGTGACCTAACCTTAAGACCTTGAAATGTTGTCCCACTTGTGGGATAGACAGGAATATAAACATTCCCAGGGCACTGGGACGAATGCTTAGAGATCCTCGGAGTGCACATAGCAGATAGTAGCCAGTGGCTTCTGCACACACATATGTATCATTTCAGCTGCTTCCTGTCTATGTAGTTAGTCTTTAAAAAATTCATTCAGGTGCTGAACATAAAAACCCAGACATGCAGAAGTTCAGATCTGGCAACGCTAGACTCATCTCTGGCCCAGAACTGGGTGCTGGATGTGACAGGCAGGCGGGCTGTCATGTGAACAAGTGCTCTGGGGTCCTCCGTTCTACCCCACTCATTTATATGGCCATCCTGACCCTCAAATTTATATATTATATATGGGTTTGCACCCCCTGCTGTAAAGGGTTCTTTAAAACTTTGCTATGTGGGGGAGGTAGAGAAGGGACATTTCAGTGTAGACGGAAGGAATGAGGGAGTCACAGTGAGTGAAAGGCCTAGATTGATATAAACACCACAGAGGACCTTGGAGAACCATCAATAATTTGTACCCACCTGGAGCACTCGGAGCTTGTAGGGGACTAAAGGAACTGGCTCAGACCGGAGAGGCCTCAGAGGCCCAATCATGCAGGTCTTTCTACATTTATTGCTAAGGAGTTTGATGTCAAACCACAGTAAATGGAGAACCAGTAGGATTTTAAGGCGAGGAGTGACATGGTCTGACTTGATTTGGAAGGTCACTCTGTCCTTGATGAGATGGATGAAATTCCAAAATGGACAGCAGTGGGTACAAGGAGACTCAGAGGAGGCGGTTCTCAGGGACAGTAGACAAAGTCCAGAGACGTTCTTGCTTGTGTGCGGGACTGCTGTTGGCGTCTCGTGGGTAGAAGCTGGGGAAGCTGCAGTGTAGAGGACATTCCCTCCCCCCCGCCCGAAAACCAAGAATTATCTCGCCCCAGCTGTTAGTAGAGACAGGGTTGATAAACCCTGTGTTAGTCCAGTGGAGACATAAAAAGGCCTGGAGCTTGCTGGTGGCAGTGTGTGTCCTCTGAAAGGGCTAGGTCAAAGGGTCTTAGGGGATGGATTCAGCGACTGGTTATTTGATAGTGGTTTGTTAGGAGGGGAGAGAAGGAGGAGAATGTGGAAAGCAGGAGACCAAGCTGAGCAGCCTTTATACATAAAGAGAAAACTGGGCTGGCTTAACTCAAGGCTATAAATCTCATCATTCCATCATTGATTTCTATTGATTAAACAGCACATAAAAAGGCTCTTTCTTATCCTTTTTCACCTTTAAGACAAACTGGTGTTTGTAATTTTATTGCAATCTAGCAAACTTAGCCTGTATGGGGAAAAATATAGGAAGGCTGACATTTATACTTTGGTGCTTTAATTTGAAAAGGGTTTGGCTTTCTGGTTTTGAGGTGCAGTCATAAGGCCAACGTAAATTTGTATCTCCTCCTAGGTCAGATTCCTGGTGTTTTTCTCCCTCTAGAAGTGAGAAGGAATTCCCTGATCCTTTAGGATACATCCCATACAAAGAATTCTCTAGAAAGTGGAAAATTATGAAGATGACTCCATCAGTATTTTCTTTTGCCATTACTGATTTGACATTTGTTTTTACGGGCTAAGAGAACACGGAACTTGAGTTTGATGGCTCCTACTGTTCTTGTGCTGAAATGAATGTGCTCTATTCTGTTGGTGCAGGACATTCAGCTTTTGAAGGCCCAGGAAGAGGACTAGGGGTTGGGGGGGAAAGGAAAAGTGATTTGCAGGGAACTGCCATACTATTTCACCTTGGAAAATGCCTCTTTAAGCCTCAGGTCTTCACCACAAATACTGCTTTTTCCAGGGTCTGGTTGTCTGAAACACGTGTTCAGGTAAGGCAGGGTTCTGAGGAATGGGGGGGAGTCCACTCAGCCTCTGTGTCCACTAATGAGAGCCGCCCTTGGTCTTCCTCCTGGGGAACGGCTGTTGTGGAGGTGGAGAGAGCACCTCCTGGTATTCACCCAGTACCCACTGGGACACTTGTGACCGTTCTGTTTTGTCAAGTGTATCAGCCAAGGTTCCCCAAGAAACAGGTGACACACACTACTGGGTAATTTAAGAAGAGTAGGGAAACCACAGAGAGTAGTGAAAAATGGGGCTGGTACCTCCTCTGGGCCCAAGGAGCAAGGGAGGGAGCATTACCAGGTCCTGGAGAGACTGTTGTGTACAGAGGCTCAGCTGTGTGACCACTGGCAGCGAGCTGCAGCCAGACCGCACTTCCTCTTGCCTGCTCGTGTCCTTCTTTCTGCTCCTCACGTTGCCTGAACCTGGCTGGAGGCCAGAGGCTGGGAGCTTCTTGGTGTGGTCCGTACAGGTCAGCATCCTGGCTCAGAAGGCAGGGCAGAGAACGTTCAAGGTCAAATCTGGGAAGCCAATGGACCATGTCTGGGTATTTGCACATTCTTTGTGTTTGGTTGATTCTAGTGGTCACATGTTTGTGGAGCCATGAGGTGGGGTGGAGGCTTGCTTTGCAGACAGGGAGTTGGGGACGGGATCACATCTGCCCCACTTGCTAACCCTGCAGCCCTCAGCTCAAAGTTCAGCAAATGCCACTTTCCTCACCATGTAATGGGGGCAGAGGCAACACCTACATTGGAAGGCTTCGGGAGGACCCACAGGGAAAATATGTAAGTGATATTGATGGATTTGGAAAAACCTGGGAGAAGCAATATTAAAATATGAACAATAGGCTTCAATAAAGTTGAAGTTGTTTTGCTATATGAAGTAGACATACATGTGTGGTGATGTCACATCAAATGATTGTTTTTTTTCCTTCCATTTTCTAGTATTTCAAATTTCCTACCATGAGATAAACAAAGACATGCACAAGTGCTATTAAGAAATATGTCAGTGCTGCCCTTTTAATTATTATTGTTGGCTGATTCTGCGTCCCCTGGGTTACTGGGTGTGGGCTGAACAGCTGCAGTGAAACTGGTTTGGCTGTGGGTGAATGGTAGTGAATGTGTGTGTCATTTCTCGGGTCCAGTGCCCCATCCCCAGGAAGCTGTGGGCCCCTCAGGCACGTCTCCTCTGAGCTCCTGCACCCCTGGTCTGCCCTTCCTCCACTAGACTGGGATCACTGCATCCAGAAACGTGTTTCATTCATCTCCACGTCACCAGAATTATCTGCCTCCAGCACTGTCTTGTCAATGTTGCCTTCATTCTTGTCGTCCGGCCTCCCTTGCATGGCTACAGGAACTCCTCAGGCTCACACACTGTAGCTTCTACAACAGAGAGCAACTGACCTATTCTTTCACCTTTTCCGAGTTCTAAAATCCTGGGGAAGGATTAGTTTCATTTGGGTCAGGCAACCATCCCCACAGGAGAGGTAGATAATGATTATTGCAGCTGTGGTCAAGTGCCCATTCTTAGGGAACTCTTTCATGGTCAATAGGGTGGGGTTTGTGCAATCACAATAGGTCTTATTTCAATCCGTTGCAATGGAGAAGTGAGTGAGGCGTTTCCATGCAGTGACAATGCCAAGAAGCTCCTATTTAAATCAGTTAGTTATGGTGGGGAGGAACTATATATCAGAAAGCATTTCCAAGACAGCAAAGATTGATTCCTAAGGGCTGAAAAATATTAGATGTTGCAATTGTTTGTTATCACCTAAAGCTCATCCTTACCTAACAATGTAAACTGATAACACTATATGTGTTTTTAACATTTCATGGGGGCAGGGAGAAGGACAAGAATGTCTAAAAAGGCATTTCAGTGGAGGTGATGGTGAAAATAAGGTTGCGAAACAGTGAGTTACAATAACAATAATAATGCCATGCACCACAAACTGTTTTGAACGCCTCGTGTATGCTATTAACTCACCTGACAATTTACCCACCCGACAGTGGCTTAAACAAATAGACTCCCTTTTGTCTTATACTCCTAAATACCAAGTACAGAGGTGATTTGACCTTGTCAAGGTCAGCGTATCTTTAATCCTTCGGACTTTTTGCTCTTGCTGATTGCCCCAGGATTACAGGTCAGTTGCTACATCTCAGACATTACATGCACCTGCGATGTGGGAAGAAGTGGGGGAGCAGTGTCTTCTTCTTCTTTGTTTTTCTTGAATGAGAACCTTTCCTGAGAACCTTCCTTCCTGGTAGACTTCTATGAAGGACCCATTGGCTGGAGTTAGGTTGCATGGCTGCTTTTAACTGCAACAGAGACAGAGCAAGTGGAGAATAAAGTTATTACAGTATTACATAGTAGGCCTACGCAATCCAATATGTAGCTACTAGCCGTATAGCTATTTAAATTTTTTTTATTGAGATACAATTTATGTACCATCAAACTTAGCATTTTAAGTGTGCAGTATTATTAGTGTATTTATAGGATTATACAACCATTATCCACTAATTACTTAACATTTTCATCACCCCTTACTAGTCACTCCCCGCATCTCCTTACCCCTAGCCACTAACCTTTCGGTCTCTGTATCTCTATGGACTTGGCTGGACATTTTGTTTGCCTTCTTTGGCTTGGCATTATTTATTTATTTATTTATTTTGCAGTTTTTGGCTGGGGCCAGGTTTGAACCCTCCACCTCCAGTATATGAGGCCGGCACCCTATTCCTTTGAGCCACGGCCATCACCCATGCTTGACATTACTTTTTCAGGTTTCATCCTTGTTGTAGTAGTATGTCTATCGGTTGGGGACTTTTTTTGTTTTTTTAATTTAAAGAGATGAGGGTCTTGCTCTATCACCTGGGCTCCCAGGCTGAAGTGTAGTAGTTAATCATATACCCATCATAGCTCGCTGCAACCTTAGATGTCCGGGCTCCTTAACCCTTCCAAGCAGGTGGATGCTTGGCTAATTTTTGTATCTCTATATTATAGAGACAGGGGCTCACTATGTTTCCAGACTGTTTTCAAACTATTGGATGTAAGCCATTCTCCTGCCTCAGTCTCTCAAAGTACTGAGATTACAGGTGTTAGCCACCACACCCAGTCTCAGTACTTTATATTTTTCGCAGTTCCATTTTTTCCTGTTTGACTAATACTCTGTTGCATGAATGTATCACATTTTGTTTGTCCTTTAATTTGTTGATGGATATTTAGATGGTTTCACTTTTTAGTTGCTATGGATAATGCTTCTGTGAATGTGCACATAGAAGTGTTTATGCCGCGTAGTTTTCTTTTTCTTTTTTTTTTTTGAGACAGAGCCTCAAGCTGTCACCCTGGATAGAGTGCCATGGCGTCACAGCTCACAGCAACCTCCAATTCCTGGGCTCAAGCGAGTCTCCTGCCTTCGCCTCCCAAGTAGCTGGGACTACAGGCGCCCGCCACAACGCCCGGCCATTTTGTTGGTTGCAGCCATCATTGTTGTTTGGCGGTCCCGGGCTGGATTCGAACCCGCCAGCTTAGGTGTACGTGGCTGGCGCCTTAGCCTGCTGAGCCACAGGCGCCGAGCCATATGCCGCGTAGTTTTCATTCCTTTTCAGCTCTCTTGAGTATAGTCCTAGAAGTGGAACTGTTGGGCTGTAATTCTGTGTTCAATCCTTAAGGGAAATGTCAAACTGTTCTTCAAAGTGGCTGCAACATTTTATGTACCTTAGTGGGAATGTATAAAGATGCCAGTTTCTCTACATTTTTGCTAACTGTTGTTATTTTCTGTTTCTTTTTTGTTTTTCCTTTTAATACAGCCATCCTAGTAGGTATGAAGTGGCATCTCCTTAAGGTTTTACATAATGACTACTGATATTGAGAATATTTTGGGTGCCTATCTATATTTAGAGCCATTTGCGTATCATCTTTGGAGAGATGTCTGTCAATATACTCTGCCCATTGTAGAATTGGTTTGTCTTTTTATTGTTGAGTTAGAGTGGCTATTTTTTAATTTGAATTAATTAACATTAAATAAAATTGAAAACTCAGTTCCTCAGTTACCTGGCCCCATTTCCAGTGCTCAGTTGTCACGTGTGCACGGTGGCTGTATTATTGAAGAGTTACAGATGAACAGCATTCCAGCATTGCAGGAGGGCGGACAACGCTGGCTTAGAACCATCACCATTGATCACTTAGAACGGGGCACGTGGCTTCTCTATATAGAATCAGGGAGGGTTTTCTTACACTAAGGCAGCAGTTCTCCACCCTTTCACAAGGGTCATCTAAATACATCTTGCATACCAGATATTCACATTATGATTCACAACAGTTATGAAGTAACAATGAAAATAATTTTATGGTTGGGGGTCATCACAACATAAGGAACTGTATTAAAGGGTCGCAGGGTTAGGAAGGTTAGGAACCAACGAGCTAAGGAACGATGGGGGAATGGATATGATGCCTAATTGCAGAACATTCTGCAGAAAGAATGAGTGTCGTGGTCCCCAAAGAGATGGCGGTGTGTATTCAGCATCTCCTGAAGACAAAGATGCAACCGAGTTTTCACCAAAGGAGGCACTGGGCGCTGAGTGAGCCAGAAGGCAACATTCTAGGCCAAGGAGTAATAAACTTTTTCTTTTGCAAAGGATCAGGTAGTAAATGCTGTGACCTTGTGGGTCTTGGGCTGCCTGTTGTAACTGTTCACCATTATCATTGAAGTGAAGA
Source organism: Perodicticus potto (assembly GCA_963574655.1). Lineage (NCBI taxonomy): Eukaryota > Metazoa > Chordata > Mammalia > Primates > Lorisidae > Perodicticus > Perodicticus potto. The sequence continues at coordinate 29,683 of CAUYRH010179858.1, forward strand.
AGCAGCCGCAGAGTACACGTCACTAGTGGGTGTGACTGCGGCCTGTGGAACTTTATTTACAACATGCGCTAGTGGGTTGTATTTGGCCCACAGGCTATATGGTTTCCTAGGTATAGTATATGGAAAGGTACGGAAGCTTAAAGCGGCCTGGCATGCTGAAATAAAGGAAAAGGGAAGATCTTTGGTGTGGCTGGAAAACAGGCTTTAGGGATAATAACTGTACCAAAGTTATGAAGACAGTCTGGGGCCAGGTTGTCAGGGGTCCTTAATGCACATCAAGGTAGTTTTGTTCTATTTGGTGGTGGTGGTGTTCTTGGTGGGGGTTTTTTGTTGTTTATTTGTTTTTTTAATCCTGTTGGTGACAAGAAGCCAACCAAGGTTTTTAAATAGGAAATTACACGATTATATTGTCTTTTTAGATAACCCCCGGGCAGATTGTGAAAAGCATACTGGGGGAAGTGAGGCTAGAGGTAAAAAAAGACCAGTTAAGCTGTTCATGAGTCTGAATGAAAGCAGAACTATTAAGTAATTTTGTTCGTAAATGTCCCTGTCTGCTAATCACACCAGGTGATAGGCTGATTACAGTACAGCAGTGACTGTGACACAGGTCATATCTCAGTTTCTTGGGTTAAAATAAGGATCCTGCTAATTGCTTCAGTGTGGACATCAGCTAGAGAGCTGGTCATTCTGTCCTTACTTCTTCTTAAATCAAGTAGTATTGATTTAAATGATTTGTGCAGACCAGGGGCTGGATGTGGTCTCTTCATATCCCAGGAGCAATATCCTGGAAACCTGGAGAAATTGTGCTGAGCATTCCTCTGACAGCATGTGTGACCCTTGGAAAGTTTGAGTCTGGAATTGTCCAGGGAGACTCCCGTGGCCTTGGGAGAGTTGACTTCTAAATGGGTGGTGAGCTCCTTCCCGACGGCTCAGTTCCGAAAAGCCCTTAGAGGAGAAAGGGACCTAATTTATGATGCTAGGCCCAGAGTTAGACATGGTATGGAGATTGGCCCAGTAGTGTCTGCCGGCAGTGAAGACAGAGTATCCGTGGGGTCTCAGCAAATCGGAAATCCAAATTGTGTGTCAATGGACTTTTTGGTCCAATATGAGTACACAGCTTATTTTCAGAGCCACTTTTGCAAACTAATAAGAACTCTACAATAAATTCTATGAAGCTGTTGATAGGTTGTTTTCTTTGTAAACTTACTAGTTCAGAATCCTCTGAAGTTCAATTCCAAATGAGATCATATGTAGTGATTTCTGACAGTCTTTGTTTTGTGACCATACTGTACAAGAAAGTATGTTGGCTGGTTCACTAGTTACATCCTCACACACTCCTAAAATTATGAAATCTCAATTTGTTGTAAGCAGCAGCTTTGAGCTCTTCAGAAGGCAGAGCTGCACCTCATTCCTGAAATGAAGACGAAGGAACACGTGGAGCTCAGACGCCTCCTTCCCTCTCCTCGTCCCGACTCCCAAATGCTGGGAGCACCAGAAAACTTGCACCTGGATCAACGTCTGGAGGGAATGAGGATTATTTCCAAGGGTGGGGCAGACAGAGGTCATGACGTCTGAAGAGACTGACCTTTGGCAAGGTCTGCCTCAGTGAGGTCAGCGTTCTCGGTGCCCCGTGTGCCCTTCACAAGGCAGCGAAAACAGGACGCCGGCTGCTCTGCCAGCTACACCCCAAGCAGAGGTTGGGTCTCTCCTCCAGCATCAGGTTTTCATACTGGGGGGCGGGAGGGAAGGGTGATGAGAAGAGTGAGGAAGTCAGGGGGAAGTGAGGCTAGAAGTAGGGAATGACTAAATCAAGGGCACTCGGAGTTCACTGAATTTGTCAAATTATTTTTCAAGCTTCTAGGATTTCCTTAAACTTATTTTTCCAAGTGCTTGTACCCTGGTGTTCATTGACGGAAATGCACTCCGTATATTTCCAATTCGTTGCCCTGAAATGATCAAAATACTGTATGTCTGATGTCTCTGAAGGCCAGGAGGTGCCTTCGAATTTTTCGTTGTTATTGTTCTTTGACGAGACTTACAGAAATGGGTGCTCCCAGTAATCCCAGACAGGCTGGAGTTCCCCCCCAAAATGTCTGGCCACCAGGAAGCTTTGGACATAGTAGTTACTGAGGTCTTACTATGCTGTTCTAAGGCATGTTTCTGATTTGTTTTACGTTTACCTGACCAGAAAAGCTGTTTTTGAAAAATATAGTATTCCCTAACACTCAATTTTTTTAAAAAAATGAAGATTCTTAAGTATTTTGTTAGAACAGGGAATTTTCTTTTTTGTATTATTATTTATTTTTTATTAAATCATAGCTGTGTACATTAGTGCAATCATGGGGTACAATGTGCTGGCTTCATATACAATCTGAAATATTTTCATCCAACTGTTTAACGTAACCTTCATGGGATTTTCTTGGTTATTGTATGAAAACATTTATATTCTGCATTTATTAAGTTTCACCTGTACCCTTCTAAGATGCACCGTAAGTGTGGACCCACCATTTACCCTCCCTCCACCCCTCCTTCCCCCTTCCCCCCCCTCCCTTATCCCTTTCCCCATATTCTTGTGCTATAATTGGGTTATAGTCTTCATATGAAAGCTATAAATTAGCTTCATAGTAGGGCTGAGTACATTGGATACATCTTCATCCATTCCTTAGATACTTTCCTAAGAAGAATGTGTTCCAGCTCAATCCATGCAAACATGAAAGAGGTAAAGTCTCCATCTTTCTTTAAGGTTGCATAATATTCCAGGGTATACATGTACCACAATTTATTAATCCATTTATGGGTCAATGGGCACTTGGGCCTCTTCCATGACTTAGCAATTATGAATTGGGCTGCAATAAACATTCTGGTTCAGATGTCTTTGTTATAATGTGATTTTTGGTCTTCTGGGTATATGCCTAGTAGAGGAATTATAGGATCAAATGGCAGGTCTATTTTTAGATCTCTGAGTTCTCCAAACGTCTTTTCAAAAGGAACGTATTAGTGTGTATTC
>CAUYRH010179860.1:0-15157 GCA_963574655.1 Perodicticus potto
CACTGCACCTGGCCTCACCATTATCTATACTTCATCAAGAATTCTCAACCAGGAATGCTTCTACACTGCTGTTGGGAATGCAAGCTAATACAACCTTTTTGGGAAGAAATTTGGAGAACACTTAAGGAACTAAAAGTAGACCTACTGTTCAATCCTGCAATTCCTCTACTAGGTATATACCCAGATGATCAAAAATCATTTTGCAACAAAGACATTTACACCAGAATGTTTATTGCAGCTCAATTCACAATTGCCAAGACATGGAAATAGCCCAAGTGCCCATTGACCTATGAATGGATTAACAAATTGTGCTATATGTACCCCATGGAATACTATGTAGCCATAAAAACGATGGAGATTTCACATCTTTTATGTTTGCCTGGATGGAACTAGAACATATTCTTCTTAGTAAAGTATCTCAAGAATGGGAAAAATAAAGTGTCCAATGTACTCAATACTACTATGAAATCAATATATAAATACCTACACATTCATATGAATGGCAAAACATAACTACAGCCCAGAAAGTAGAAGGGAAGAGGAGAGGGAAGGAAAAGGAGAAGGCGGGAGGGGAGAGGATATTTGGGGGGATCTTACATGATATTCATGATGCAATGGTACATTTCAAAATTAAGAAAATAATATAATTGTAATGTGTTAATTAGTTCAATGTAAGCATTTTATATTGTATATCAAGTCAGTACACTGAACCCCATAAATGCATCAATGTACACAGTTATGATTTAATAAAAAATGAAAAAAATTAAGATCATCAATAAAACATTTTAAAAGTAGAACAAAAAAAGTCCTGAACACATGTCTCAACCAATGAATATCTTTTAATAATTGTTTTCTGTTTACATTTCTGAGAACAATAACATTTTGCAAATGATGTAGGCTAATATATACAATTAAGCAATTTTACCTCAATATTTACCATTTCTATAAATCTAAAAGAACTTAAAATTCTCTGTATTTTTCCTATATAACTCCTCTGCTAAGTTGTTTCCCCACTTATTTCTGAAGCATAAAATAAACATTGCTGAAAATTGAATCCACACTGCTACTTAGCCCCCAGATAGTCAATCAAAGTATTAGACATTAGTAAAATAAAGATTCAAAATTGTACTGACTTTTAAGTGTCAGAAGAACAATGATCACTTTAGAGATAAATTTCTGTTTTCTTCAAACCATTGCGTAATATGGTTAGGATGACCATATGTTTTGGTTTGTCTAGGACAATCTTAGTTTATATCCACTGTCCCAGATTAATTTTTCGTATTTTCACTCTCAGTATGTTCCCCAAAAGACAACAAACTTTATGCTCACTATAAATGTGGGGAACATTAACTTTGGTAACATGATTTGTTAAATAGTGAAAAGGGATAATTATAAGGGAGCATTAATTTCTATAGGTAGTTTAAAGATTAAATAATGTAGCATGTGCAATGTGCTTGGAAAGGTGCCCGGCCTACTCTGCACATGAAAGAAATGTTAGCTATCTTTCTCTAGTTCAGAAGGAAAGAATAGACTAGCAAAAACAGCCCCATTAAGTAGAAGATAAAGCATTTAATGGATCCAGCATCATTGTCCCATCAAAGGTATCTTTTTCTGTTTATCTGTCTTGGACTTTCACCTACTGTGTTTATTTTTCCTGGTTTTCTGCTGTAACTAGAAGCCAAATGACCAGCCAATTCTTTAAATGATTGCTTCCTGCTAGTTATATTTTTCTTGTATTTGACTTCACTAGGAGCAAGTCGTGCTAAATTTAAAAAAGTATTATGAAAAAATATGCAGACATTATTTGGTTAGGAACACACATACACACACAAACACACACACACACATATATATATATATACATTTTTTTTTCATATTGGGGGGGTATTGGATTTTGGATTATATGAGAACTGGAAGACTGAGATGATCTGGTTGGTTAGAGGTAAACTTTTCCCCAACTCTTCTAGGCCTCTAGTTTAATAATACAATTTGTCTAAGGTAAATTAGTTTCAGATGTAATAGATTCACACTGAAATATCACGAGGCTGTACTATTGATAGATTAGTGAACATTGTCTTGTGTTTTATGATAAGCAGTAGATGGGGATTTTTTTCTTTGTAATCTTCAATATATTAAGCCATATTCAAGAGTTACTACAGTTTTGTTGTTATTTAAGAGAAACATGATCTTTATCCCTTGGCAATTTATGTATGCTAATTTAAATCATATTGAATTTTAAGCTGTTTACTTATTTTCACAGAAAATGTCTCTGGTGAAAATGTTGATCAGAAACTCCTCAGTCATGGATATGTTTGTGTGGAAGTTCATATTTTATTTCCAAATGCTAAATTACCAAGGTATTTGTAATTCTTTCTTACTTATAAACTAATTACAAAAGAATTTTGGAAACTATTGATTATTTATATTTTGTCTTATAGGAAGCTACACTAATATTCATTGAAACTTGGTTTATGGTATCATCTAGGTCTAAATACAATCTTCTTCAAGCAGATATTTTGAGAAATGTATAGAACCATTTTAATCATTGATGGAGATCACAGTAAACTCCTTTACTCCCACATTTTTTCTCAGGAAAAAGGATGTTTAGCACTGAATTTTTAGTCCACATGTCCTAGTCTTCCATGAGCATATTTGTGAGAAATGTTTTAATTTAATTTTTAAATTTTACCTGATATAAAATACCAAAGTAGAAAATATAGTGCACTTAGATTGTTCATGACTGTGCAAGAATGATTCTTACTTAAGTTGAACTTATCATCATTTTCAATAGCTTAGACATAATATTTCCTATAGAATAAAACAGAAAGTTTTATTCTATAGGAAATGCCATCTAATTGATTGTGGAATACTCTAAACCAGGGGAAGGATATCTCTTTTGTGGATGGCAGAGATCCTATATGATTGGAAGGAGCTAGAGGATGACGACTTATGGTAGAGGTTTGCTACTGAGTAAAATGAGAATCTGATGACCAATAGTCTAGAAAGGACTAGAAAAATGATAGCCATGGCAAAAAGAATTCCTAAGAAATAACATTTCTGATGCAGTCTGTCAAACAGTAATTCCCAAGATTAAATTTATGCGTCCAACAAAATTGAGAGTTTTTTGATTATTAAATGGATTACTGAAGATTTGGTTGACTCCCATAAAGAAGCAATCTGAAAAGATGTAGTATTACCACTCTATCAAACTCATTATTAGTTTATTTTAGATACACACTCTCTTCAGCATTAAAGGAGGCTGGAAAACAAATGCTGACACTTGATACAGCCATTTCTAGTGCACTAATATGCCTAATATGACCAACTACTATATATATTTGCTGTAAGTTGGTTTTAAAGATGATTACTATTTTGGATTGTTGATTCACTTTTTTATCAAATAATTACTATTTTGCATCATTAAGTCATTTATGTATCAAATAAATACTGTAATAAACCTAAAAGAAGCAAGCATTTATTGTGCAAAACTCTGAAAGTTCAGTTTTGTTGTTTTGTTTTGTTTTAATTTCAGGTTAAGGGGAGGGTGCAAACAACTAGGTTACAATATTTGTATTTATTAGGTAGAGTCCCTCTTGTAGTTCTGCCCCGCACCCAAAAGGTGTGCCATATGCCTTTACATTGTGCCCATTAACTGGGAGCACACCAATCCCCTTCCCTCCTCCCTTCTCCCCCTCCTTTTTCCGCCTGCCCCCATCTTGAATTGAATTGAGATTTTCTCTTATATGGGTGTATATTAGATTTTCTACTGGCTTCATATTAGTATTGAATACATTGGATATTTGCATTTCCATTCCTGTGATACTTTACTAAGAACAATCAGTTTTAAGAGAATAATTTATATATTTTTTCTTTCTTTTTTGTTGGAAGGTACACAAGTTTGGGTTACATAGTATGGTCTGTACAGATAAAGTCGAAGTTAAAAGGGTGCCCCTCACCCAGACAGTGTGCATGGTACCTGTTAGGTGTGAGTTTCCCCATTCCTTCCTCCTGCCTCCCATCTGCATATTTTCATTGAGTTTTACTTCCATATGCGCACATTAATTATTAAATAATGCGTTCCAATTTATTAATTGTAGGAGGCACCTGTGAGAAATACTTTGGCAATAAGGGATTGGGGAAGGGATTTAACATCACTGGCTCTCTAGTGAGATTCATGAGAGCACGAAATAATGTACATCATTGGTTTGGAGTCTCCATCACCTGTGGCCCAGGCGGCCATGGGATTACTTCTGTAAATAGCTTTGAAAAGTTAGCCAAGGCTTCTCCTTTGCCTCTGCTTCTTGCTCGGAGGACATGCTCCCCTATATTGACTGTGACTTCTAAGGTGCTTTGGCACCTGAGACCTACCCCGAGTAAGTTGGCGCAGCCGCTGCATCCAAACAGTTGAGTGGGCCTGGGCCAGAGAACTAGCATCCTGGCTCCTACGAGGCCCTGGGTCTGGCGGAGACAGGGAGTCGGCCTGACAATGAATGAGTGCATGTGGTGTTTGTTTTTCCATTCTTGGGATACTTCATTTAGAGGAATGGTCTCCAGTTCCATCCAGGTTATTACAAAAGATATTAGGTCACCATTTTTTATGGCTGAGTGTTACTCCATGGTATACATATACCACGTTTATAAATCCATTCATATTAGTGGGCACTTGGGTTGTTTTCACATCTTTGTGATTGTGCTGCTGTACACATTTGAGTGCTCATGTCTTTTTGATAAAATGACTTTTACTCCTTTGGGAAATGCCCAGTAGTGGATGGTGGGATCAAATGGTAGTTCTCCTTTTATTTCTTGAGGTATCACCACACTACTTAACATAGCGTTTTCCTTCCCACCCGTAGTGTATGAGAGTTCCTTTCTCTCCAAATCCATGCCAGCATCTGTTGTTTTGTGACTTTTTGACAAGAGCCATTTTTACTGGAATTCGGTAACATCTAATTGTGGTTTTTGATTTGCATTTCACTAATGATTAGAGATGTTGAGCATTTTTTAAGAGTATGTGTTTTTTTTTTCTTTTTGAGACAGAGTCTCACTCTATTTCCCAGGCTAGAGTGCCATGGCCTCAGGCTACTTCACAGCAACCCTGAACTCCTAGGCTCAAGTTATCCTCCTACCTAAGCCTCTTGAGTAGCTGAGAGTCCAGGTACCCACCACACCACACAGATATTTCTATTTTTGTTAGAGATCTGGTCTTCTTCTTGTTCAGCCTAGTCTCAAACTCTTGAGCTTGAATTATCCTTCTGCTTCAGCCTCCCAGAGTGCTGATGTCTTTTGGACACTTTTTAATGTGGTTGTTTGATTTTTTTCTTGCTTATTTGATTGAGTTCTTTATAGATGCTGGTTATCAATCCTTTATCAGATGTGTAGCATGCAAATATTTTCTCCCATTCTGTAGGCTATTTGCTCTATTGATTGTGTCATTGGCTGTGCATAAATAAATAAATTGGACCAGAAAAATAATATTTCAAACAATGCAAAATGCTCAATGAATCAAATGCATACTAACACTACGGGATTAAAAAATTGGATTAATTTTTTACACTTTGTCAAGTCAGAATTGACATTTCTTTCTGCTACCTTACACAAAGAATTGATTGTTAAAACTAAGCAAATATCAAGAAATAGCTCACAGAAAATCCATTAGTGATGAATTTTTGACCTACACTAAACTTGTACTATGAGTGAGGCTATGTGATAAATTGTTTCTTCCAACAATCCTCAGTCAATTGTCTTAGTTAAGTAAAGAAAGCTGCTCTTGTAAGCAAATAGCTGAAGCACAATAGCTTGGTGCAATAGTCAAAGTTGGGGGTTGGGGTTACGTACACCGCTGTTTTTCGTATAGCAATTCCTCTGCCTCTGGCCAGTGGAATGAGAAAGCACAGAGGAAATACCCTCTCTTTATGATCTTAACTTTAAAGAGATAAACTTTACTTCTGTTCCGATTCCACCAATGGAAACTAGATGCAGGAATATACTTGGCTGTATTGGGAGCTGAGAAATGGAGTCCATTGGTGGACAAATATTTCCCAATGACACTTTATTAACATAGAAGGGAAGAGCAGATTTTGTTAAGTGGCTAACCTGCCTTTAATGCTATTCACACCTTACTGATGAGGAAACTCAAATATAGAATTGTTAAGAAATTTACTCAATATTATACAACTAAAAAGTGGCATTTTTATTAAATTTCAAGTTGCTTTGTAAATTCCCTTTAAAGTTTTCCCATGTCTATATTTTATGTTTCCTTAGGTAGCATTTAAACACTTAATACCCAAGACTGCTTCCTGTTTTGGAAATACATTTGCGTGTATGTGTGGCTCCAAGATCATGCCAACTCATAATTAATGTTCCATAAATTTCATGTGAATTCTGATTACAGGGTAACCCTGTAATTAGAAGCATAAGTCCTGATGTAGGAATTGCTACATAATATGAAGGGAATAAGCTCAGTGTTTAGCAAGTTTTCATAAATAAATTACAAGGTATTATACCAAGTATTAAACTATTAGCACAATCTCCATTCTAACTATGACATAAATTATAACTGAGCTTTTTTATAAAGTGCAGTTTGAAAAGGTCCTTTATATATAAGCTGTTAGTATTGTGTGGAAAAACAGGGAAATTGTTGCTGATGAATGCTTAACCTTATTTTTGAATGCTTCATGGTCTGAAGTATGTGAATAATAATTATGTGTTTATGTCTTTTTCTATAACACTATAGAAAATATTTTTCCAGCTGAAAGAAATCAAATTATTACGGATGTATTAATAAAAATATACCATGTTTAAAAGTGTTCTGATAAACATACAGTTGTTAACTTACTGATTGTTCTCTAAACCTATTTTATATACCATTTCCCTTCTAATTTCTGAGGCATTTTGAAGAGTAAATCAAAATAGAGAAATGTGTAGAATATATTCTATTGGAAGGGTGGGGTCAGATAATAGAAATCATCATATCATGATTATAGAATTCATAGGAAATATTAAAAAATATGAACTATTCTAAAATTTTCCAGGTTGACCACTTATTGAAAAGGTAAAGAAATAAACTTTTGGATTTAATGAATTTGCATTTTGTATAGGATATCTGGAAAACTGATGCCTTGCTAAGAAAAATTTAATTAGTCCCTACTTGATATATTGAAATGTCCGGTTATGATTTCAGTCAACTTAAAATGTTCTTTATTTACTTGAAATCTTGAACACACTATTTCCCCAGATTCAGGCACCTACCTGGGCTTTAAAATTTTTGCCATTTGGCAAATCATTCTAATTATTATTTACTAAATCAACTTTCCTTTTTTTCTTAGATTTGTTTAAAAATAAAACCTGGTCTCATTCCTTTAGATATTAACCTTTAGTCATCACAAATAAAATGTAAAAGTTAATAACAGAAATCATTAAATAATTTTATTATAATTTATTTAAATCAATGAATATAGTTAAATTTATGAGTTAATGATTATTAGTATTTTTCTGATAAGTGTTACTTAAAAAATTATAAAGTCTATAAAAGTGTAGACAACAGGCAAGAAAATGAGGTTTTTCTTTCCAAAGTAATTAGATTGAAGTGAGTATTGTGCAGTTATTTGGTTTAATTATTTAACATTGTGATGTACACACAAAAAGTCTTTTGCCAGAGTGTTATAATCTTACATATTTTGACATATTAAAAAAAATAAGGGAATTTTTTGATATTGTTTTTATGGAAAGCATCAGTGTTTCTTGGGGCATTTGACTGTACATGTATCTTGAGCTTTTGTTTTACTGCTACAAAAAGTACTGGTATATGTTAACAGTAATATGGATTGTGAATTTCTCCTACTGCTATTTTCTCTGCTCGAAGTGTCTTCACTTCTACTTTTGCCTGCAAAACACCTCTTCGTCTCTTAAGTCCACCCAGAGTAATTAAAGTTAACAAAAAAATGAAAGGACAAAAAGCAGCGTCACCTCTTCTAAGAATTTTTTCATGATTTCAGTCAGCAAAACTAACTTCTTGATTTATGATTGTTGTTTGGGAATCCCAAGGTCTAGCACATTATCTTAGAGTTTTCTGTTCTTAATAATTTTCTTTTTACCTACTATTTTAGAACAAGCTAGAATGAAGTTGATTGATTGCACACTTCCCATTGATGCCATCTTTTCCATTATAGTACTATTTGAAATACACAGAAAGTATACAGAATTCTCACTTTAAAATCTGTGTGAAACTGAAAGACAGCCAGCAATTATCTGCCTTTTTCTTCTCTTTCCTGGTGAAAGTTAACAATACCTCGTAAAATATAACTAAGAAATATTTCAAGGCATCTTGGGCCCCTGCTGGGCACTGATGTAGCGGTCAGTTGTGCCATGACCTTCTTCATAGCCTGTAAGATACTCCAACCTGCATGGAAGCAGTTAGGGGCACCAGTGGGAAAGTACAGGTTACATGTACAAAATATGAATAAAAAATAGAGGCCATTGTCTATTTTAGAGAGTACAGAGGTTCTGAATAGTCTTGCTACAGTGATTTTGCTATTTTTATTTGTAACTATTAAAATATGCATTTATTTTATGTTAGTTAACATTTAAAAATTTTAAAATTATGAAAATAGGTCAAAAATAGAATATTTATTTAGAAAAATAATAAATCCTGAAGATTCATTTCTCAGGGAAAGTGATGAATATATAACTCATCTAAAATGATTATGTTTAATTATCACAGGGCTTATGGTGAGATCAATGGAACATGAAAATGAATTGTCTTAAATCTGCTGAAAAGACATCAGCACGTACTTTAAATGTTAGTATTAATGTTAAGAAGATGGTGTCCCAGAAAATAAGGTTGTGTGGTTGAGTTTTCATTTAGAGCAAAAAACTATTTATCTAAATTATTTATGCTCTTGTACCCAGAGTAGGAGACAGCCTGGTAGCTTTTGGAGTCCACTGACTTTGGTCCTTCTGAAGGTGCCTGCTTGCATAGGTGGTATGAATTTGGGGTTCCTGTAGGGCACACTCGATGGAGGGTTCTATTCAGCCATCTTGCTGTGGTCCCTTGACTTTCTTTTTCTTTTTTTTTTGACTTGGTTTTGAGGTATCCGTTAGAGGTTGGTCAGATCCTCCTCTTGACCAGATATGTCCACACCCAAACTGTTGGGATTCAGGCACTTGACCGAACTCTCAGTTCCCAGTGTGCTCTTGGCCAAAGAATGACCAGAGCCACCCAAGCAAGACAAATGTGAAACCAAGTTTACTGAGGAAGAGAAAGATAGGTTTACAGAGCAAGGCATGAGGTCCAACATTTAGATTCCTGAACTCGTCCTAGAAAGAGTGCCACATAGCTCACTGCTGGGTATCACCACATCAGCCTCCAAGGGAGCTGCATGCAGAGTGAGAACAGGTCAAAGCACATTCAAGATGAACTCTTTAAAAAAAAAATTCTTTCTCCTTTTCCTAATCTAAAATGCTATTGTTCCCACATTAGTGGCAGGATTATATTTGAATAGTAACTCCAAGAGGAACAATGATAAAGAAAATTTATTTAATCATCACTCTAAAGTATAAAATCAGGAATAAAAATAGATATATACGTTATATGTGCATGTATGTGTTTGTGTATCCTTCTATATCCATACATTTTAAATCAATTTGATCACCCTGGTTGTATTTGGTAGACTTTTCTTTGTACAAGAAGATATGATAAAATAATTATCTCATGTCACTTTATGAAAAAAAAAACTTCAATCTAATATTTATCTTTTATTTATCTGAGCATAATAGGTGGATAATATATTTTCAGATGGATAAACAGATTGCTTTAATATAATATTCTTTGTAACACTGCAGAATTTCTTTTACTTTTTTTTTTTTTTTTGAGACAGAGTCTCACTATGTCACCCTCTATAGACTTCTGTGGCGTCACAGCTCACAACAACCTCCAACCCTTGGACTTAAGTGATTCTCTTGCCTCAGCCTCCCAAATAGCTGGGACTACAGGCGCCCGCCACAATGCCTGGCTATGTTGCAGTTGTCATTGTTGTTTAACAGAACCGGGCTGAGATCGAACCCACCAGCCCTGGTATATGTGGCCCACACCCTAACCACTGTCACCAAGCCAACACTGCAGAATTTCTTTGTCTAACATTCTTTAACATAATATTCTTAATATTTTCAGATGGATAACTAGATTGCTTTAATATAATGTTCTTTGTAACACCTCAGAATTTTCCATTTATTATATGAATGTTTAATTTTAAGATTAAATTGTTTGTTAAAGATTATGTTTACATTAATAAGCAAAGGTTTATTCTACTGTTTCTTTCTTGATTTATGAATACCTTTTGTATTAATGCGTTAAAATTCAATTAAAGAAAAGGTAATAAAATTGATTGCACATTAAAAAAAATTACGAGTTTCTTATATGCGTAAAAAATGCAATCCTCACTGTTAATGTGTTGGGTCATTAGGACTATATATAAGAATAATTTTGAAAACAGGTAGACAATTGTTTCATATCAGCATTGTCTGCTTTTACTAGGCATCTACCCAGAAAAAAAAAATCATTTATCATAAGGACATTGGCACTAGACTGTTTATCACAGCTCAAATTATAATCACCAAAATGTGGAAACAATCTGATTGCCCACCAACCCAGGAATGGATTAGCAAGTTGTGTTATATGTATACCACGGAATAGATGGAGACTTTACATCTTTTGTATTAACATGGATGGAATTGGAACACATTCTTATTAGTAAAGTATTGCAAGAATGGAGAGGCAAGAATACTATGTATTCAATTCTAGTATGAAACCAGTAGACAATCTATTACACACCCATGTAAGATAAAAACTCAAATCAATTCAAGGTGGGGGGCAGGGTAATGAGAGATCAGGGAGACAGGAGGAGGTAGGGAAATCGGGGTGTTCCAACTTGGGGACACAATGTTAGGGTGGATGGCACACCTTCTGGGGTGGGACACAATTATAAGAGGGACTCTACCTACTAAATGCAAATATTGTAACCTAATTCTTTGTACTCTCAATACAACAACAACAAGAACAACAAAATACAAGCGATCCTCTAGCCCCAGTCAAGTCCTCAGATGACTGCAGCCCTGACCAATGACTGACCATGACCTCAGGAGATATCACAGACCAGAGTCACTCAGCGAGGCCACTTCTGCATTCTTGACCCACAGAAACCACGAGAGATAGTAAATATTTACTTAGATCTTAAAAAAGAATGCTTATGTTGGAATTATTAGATTCTTCAGAGAGACAATCTGTTTTCATCCATATCATGATATCAAAGTAAAGCCTTTGGAAGTTCATTCTGTGTAAGGTCAAATATTTTTTATTATGAATGCTAATGTAAATTGTTTGAAAATCTTATGCTGAACATAAAAATAGCTGTTTTGGGCTCGTCACCTGTGGTTCAAGCAGTAAAGGTGCCAGCCACATACACCTGAGCTGGCACGTTTGAATCTAGCCCTGGCCTGCCAAACAACAATGATGGCTGCAACCAAAAAATAGCCGGGCATTGTGGCTGGTGCCTGTGGTCCCAGCTACTTGGGAGGCGGAGGCAGGAGAATTGGTTGAGCCCAGGAGTTGGAGGTTGCTGTGAGCTGTGATGCCATGGCATTCTACACAGGGTGACAGCTTGAGGCTCTGTCTCAAAAAAAAAAAAGCTGTTTTGTGGTGAGAATTTAAACAAAAATTTGGTAGCACACAGTGTCATGGAAAACCTGTTTTACTAAGTGTAGGAACTTTTATAGCAGTAACATGCTTGGATTTGAGTATAATGCACAAAATTTAATTGTGTACAGATTGTGATATTTTACCAAGCAAAATGAAAGAATAATTGTTATCATTTGGAAGTAATTTTGATGATACACTGTTAAGTAGTTGAATTAAAACATTTAATAATAATATAATATTAAACACAAAATCAACCCCTTTACCATGACAGGATGTGTTTTCTTTGGTACTGATCATCAGTTGGGTTATAAGTCTCTAAGCCTTTAATGAAGTGCTTCATGAATTAATTTATGTCACACAATAATAATGAATTTTATGTGTATGAATTAGTATTCTAAATTTGGTCACATATAAATAAAAACAGTTGAAAGTATATAACTAATAATGGTTTCCTAACACTCTTTGGATTTTGGAGAGTTATTATCTAGTGCTGCCATGAATATTTTAGAGTTTTTTGAGAACATATGTATGTATGCATGCATGTAAGTTAGATATGTAAGTAGAACTGGAATTTCTGGGTCATAGGGTCATATTTCAAAGCAGCTATGTAGTTTTGAAATAAGGTAATTATACTTATATACTGATTATAAGACACTTTTGAAGGAGCTCATATATTTAACTAAATACATTAATATTCTATATCAAAATTGAACTAACTTGAAAATCTTGTGATTTTTATGGTATCTATATTTGTTGAAATTTTTAAAGTATAAAGAGTTTAGTTATTTTGTGTTTTAAAATATATAGTAAGTTATTTGAATGAAAGTAAGACTACAGGTATATTTGAAAATATGTGGATTGAAATAATTATTTCAGTATAAAGAATAGAAGCAAGAATTATTTTTTCCATTTTCAAGAATATTATCTAAGTTTACTTGGTTGGCTGTGGAAAGATTATTTTCTCAAATAAGAATATCATGGTTGCTAGGAGAGAGGTTCAATTAAATATGTGAACCTTTTCAAATGTATTAACCATAAAAGCAATTTTGAAGATGACTGTAGACAACTTTATAAAAATTAAAATAATGAGGCCAGTTAGCTTTTAGAAAAATAACTGATAAGACATTAGAATAATATGCCCATGAAGCTCATTAAAGTTTATGAATATACACTGAGTAATTATTTTATGTATTGAATTAGTTATTAGAAATTTTTGAAAACTTTTTTTTGGAGTCAGAGTCTCACTATGTCACCCTCCATGGAGAGCTGTGGTGTCACAGCTCACAACAACCTCAAACTCATGGGTTTAAGTGATTCTCTTGCGTCAGCCTCCCAAGTAGCTGGGACGACAGGTGCTTGCCACAATGCTTGGCTATTTTTTGCCTGCAGTTGTTGTTTGGCAGGCCCAGGCCAGGTTCAAACCCACCAGCTCCAGTATATGTTGCTGGTGCCCTAGCTGCTGAGCTATAGGCACTAACCCAATTTTTGAAAACCCATTAATTGAAGTAAATGTGTAAAAGTGCACAAATGATACGTGTACAGTTTGACAGAGTTTTGCTATTTGAACTTATGTACCAGGAACCATATCAAAAAAACAGAACATTATCAGAACAATATAAGCTTTCCTTATGACACTTTCTATTCAATATTCCTCCATGCTTCATTTTAAGTTTTTTCTGTATTTGAAATCAGTTATAATTTGGAATCATTTATATGTAGAACTGTGATCAATTTATTCTCCTTATTCTCCTAATATTCACAAATATATCAAAATTTATCTACCTATTTTAATATCAAAGGATGTCATTACAGTTTTCAGCTTATGCTATGAGAAATAATGCTGTCATGAATATTTTAGAGTGGCTTTTTTTGAGAACATACATATGCATTCACGTTAGTTAGATGTACAAGTAGAACTGGAATTTCTGGGTCATGGGGTCATATTTGAAAGCAGCTATGATCATCACTTTTTAAAAAAGAAACTCCATATAAAAAACATATTTGTAATTAAAATATGTAAGTATTTTCATTACATAGTTTAGTTTGTCTTTGTGTCCTCTTTTCCTCTAAAAATTGTCCAAATTTGAACAACAAAATATGGTCACATCAATGTTAACAAATTCCATTTTATTTTACCAGTCTTGAAACAAAGTCAAGACAGGTTGAGTGTGTATTTTGTTACACAAATGAAAAGACACAACTAGTTACTGTAAATAAAATTTACATGCAATTTGCTTTAAATATCCTACAAGTTGAATACAGGTCATGATGGGGCAGGGAACAGAAAATATAATGTCCCCTGCAATTTTACTAAACTTCTTTTGCAATTAATGTACACATTGAACTTTCAAGTAAGTGACTAAAATCATTAAAATAATAAAAGAATAATTAAAAACTAAAATAATTGTCCCTCAAAAACTGTTTCATTAATGAACCAAAGCAGTATTGGAAAATAAATCATAACATATTCAATATTTAAAACTTTTCTGTGTTTTAAAACTATAGCTAAAGAACTGTCATGGAAAATGTAATTTAATATTTAATCATTGTTTCTGCAGAGCATGCAAGAAGCTTTTCATAAAAGCATTGTTGAATTAAAGACTGCTTTTTGAGGATTTCTTGCTAATTATTCATATAAACTATTATAATTATTATTGGTGTTTTTAAAGATTTTTTTCTCTTAATAAATAAAAGAAATTTTGAGACAGTTATAATATAGGAAATATCTAAGTTCCAAGCTTCATCCTTAGGGAAGTTAAGTACTTTGGCATTGTATATTTTAAGTGTGTATTTTAAATTTTGACTGTCAATGAATTGTAAATATGACAAAATACATTATCCTCCAGTAGCCATATAGTTTTCCGTCTTTTCAGCCTGGTGACTCTCAATCTGGGGAAATGCTGGACTCTGAAGTAAGAGTGAATCCATTTCACTTGAGGGTCTTGGGTTACCACCCAATAACCTACAAGGGATGTTATATAGATCTAGAATTTTTCCATTAAGGAACCTAATTTTTGATGTAGTACCATTTGGCTTAATTATTTTTTTACTTTTTTGTATTTTATTTTATTTTTTTTATTTTTCATTTTTTTTTACATTTTTTTTATTTTTATTTTTTAAATACATGTATTTTATTATTCTTCATTACATTATTTCCCCCCCCACCTGTCCGTGAAAAGACAGAATTGATTTACAGAAAAGAATACAGAAAAGAATTCAGAAAACACCAAAGCTCCTGGTAGTGGGAGAGATTTCAAGTAGGGAGAGAGAAGCTCTCTCTATTCCTCTCCCGGTCTTTCCCCATCTCCTCCTCTAGGCCTCTACCCTCAGGGTATATATAGGTGTATGGGTTCCTTGGCCAGGAAACGAATGAATGCAGTCCCTTCCGCCGGGGGGAAGGTGAATGAGTGCATCAATGAATGGACAAAGTCCATCCATGGAATTCAGGCCTAGGAAATTCACAAG
>CAUYRH010179863.1:0-10557 GCA_963574655.1 Perodicticus potto
CCCGAGAGTTTGAGGTTGCTATGAGCTGTGACGCCATGGCACTCCACCCAGGGTGACAGCTTGAGATTCTGTCTCAAAAAGAAAAGGATACCAGTTTTTTGTTCTTTGAGACAAGAGTCTCACTAAGTTGTCCTTGATAGGATGCTGTGGCCTTATAGTTCGCAGCAACTCAAACCCTTGAGGTCATGTGGTCTTCTTGCCTCAGTCTCATAGCTGGGACTACAGGTGCCTGCCACAACTTAAGGCTTTTTTTTTTTTTTCGTGACAAGGTGTTGCTCTTGCTCAGGCTGGTCTTGAATTCCTCAGCTCAGGCGATCCACCCACCTCCACCTTGGCCAACTAGAATACTAGGATTACAGGTGTGAGCCACCATGCCTGGCCTCTTTTCTTTTCTTTTCTTTTTTTTTTTTTTGAGACAGAGCCTCAAGCTGTCACCCTGGATAGAGTGCTGTGGCATCACAGCTCACAGCAACCTCCAACTCCTGGGCTCAAGCGAGTCTCCTGCCTCCGCCCCCCAAGTAGCTGGGACCACAGGCGCCCGCCACAACGCCCGGCCAGTTTTTGGTTGCAGCCGTCATTGTTGTCTGGCGGCCCGGGCTGGATTCGAACCCGCCAGCTCAGGTGTACGTGGCTGGCGCCTTAGCCGGTTGAGCCACAGGCGCCGAGCCCCTGGCCTCTTTTCTATATTCAGTTATTATTTCCTAGAACCTCTTTTTTTTTTTTTTTTTTTGCGGTTTTTGGCCGGGGCTGGGTTTGAACCTGCCACCTCCGGCATATGGGGTTGGCGCCGTACTCCTTTGAGCCACAGGCGCTGCCTCCGAGAACCTCTTGTTAGGTGTAAGATCATGTAATCGGTAAAGAGTGATAGTTTGATCTCATCTGTCCCTGTTTGGATACCTTTGATATCTTCCTCTTCTTTGCTCTGGCCAAGACTTCCACCACTGTGTTTTTTTTTTGAGACAGAGCCTCAAGCTGTCACCTTGGATAGTAGTGCTATGGCATCATAGGTCACAACAACCTCCAATTCCTGGGCTCAAGCGAGTCTCTCGCCTCTGCCTCCCAAGTAGCTGGGACTACAGGCGCCCGCCACAACACCCGGCCAGTTGTTTTGGTTGCAGTCGTCATTATTGCTTGGCGGGCCCGCGCTGGATTCGAACCCGCCAGCTCAGGTGTACGTGGCTGGCGCCTTAGCCCATTGAGCCACAGGCGCCGAGCCCCACCACTATGTTGAGGACATCTTTGTCTGGTTCAGTTTTAAGTAGGAATGTTTTCACTTTTTCTACAATTCATTATGTTGACTGATGGTTTGTCATAGGGCTTCTAGCATTTTAAGGAATATCTCATTTATGCCAATTTTCTTTTCTTTCTTTCTTTTTTACTTTTTTTGAGACGGAGCCTCACTTTGTGTGTTTGGTACAGTGCTGTGGCGTTATAGCTCACAGCAACCTTAAATTCTTGAGCTCTAGAGATCTTGCCTCAGCCTCCCAATTACCTGAGACTACAGGCCCCCATCACAATGCCCAGCTAATTTTAGAGATGGGGCTTTTGCTCTACCTCAGGGTGATCTTGAACTTGTGAGTTCAAGCAGTCCATCCACCTCAGCCTCCCAGAGTGTGAGGATTAGAGGCATTAGCCATCATGCTCAGCCTATATGCCAGGTTTCTTAAGTTTTCTTATCAGAAAGGGCAGTGAATTTTGTCAGATGCTTTTTTTGTATCTGTTGGGGGAATCATATGATCTTTGTTATTATTTCTGTTTATATGGAGAATCATATTTATAGATTGATATATGTTGAATTAGTATTGCATGCCTAGGATTAAACCCCAATTGTAATAAATTAATCTTTGATGTGCAGCAGAATTTGGTTTGCTAAGATTTGATTATTTTTGTGTCTATATTCATTAAAGATACTGGCCTGCAGTTTTCTTTGTTTTGTCCTTTACCGGCTTTGGTATCAGGGTGATAGTTGCTTTGTGGAGGTGTTGGGGAGGGTTCTTTCCTTATGTTATTGAATAAACTTTCCAATATAGGAACAAGGTCTTCTTTGGAAGTTTTAGTAAATTCTTGTGTGAAACTGGTCTGGGTCTTTCTTTTGATGGAAGATATTTTTTTTGTTATTTCAATTTTGGTGCTTGATACAGGTCAGTTCAAGAATTTTATTTCTGCCAGGCATGGTGGCTCATGCCTGTAAGCCTAGCACTCTGAGAGGCTGAGGTGGATGGATTGCTTGAGCTCATAGGTTGTAGACCAGCCTAAGCAAAAGCGAGAACCCATCTCTGCTAAAAATAGAAAAACTGAGGCAAGAGGATCACTTGAGCCGGAGTTGGAGGTTGCCATGAGCTATGACACCATAGCACTCCACCTAGGGTGACAGCTTGAGACTCTATCTCAAGGAAAAAAAAAAAGGCTTGGTGCCTGTAGCTCAGCAGCTATGGCGCCGGCCACATGCACCAGAGCTGACCAGTTTGAACCTGGCCCTGGGCCTGCCGAACAACAATGACAAGTATAATAAAAAATAGTTGAGCACTGTGGCGGGCACCTGTAGTCCCAGCTTCTTGGGAGGCTGAGGCAAGAGAATTGCTTAAGCCCAAGAGTGGGAGGTTGCTATGAGCTGTGATGCCATGGCACTCTACCAAGGGCCATAGTGAGACACTGAAAAAAAAAAATTATATTTCTTCTTGTTTGAGTCTAGGGAGGTAGTGTGTTTTCAGAAATTTGTCGATTTCCTTCATGTTTTCAAATTTCTGGGCATAGAGATTTTTATAGTATGCAGTGATGACATTTGTATTTTTGTGTTATCCATTGTCATTTCCTCATTATTATTTGTGATTGGGCTTATTACAGACCTTACTGTTTTGGTTTCTGGTTTATTTAGCCAAAGGCTTATCAATTTCCTTTATATTTTCAAAGAACCAACTTTTTTTTTCTTTTTTTTTGAGACAGAGTCTCACTATGTTGCCCTTGGTAGAGTGCAGTAGTGTCACAGCTCACAGTAACCTCAGACTCCTGGGCTCAAGTGATTCTCTTGCCTTAGCTTCCCAAGTAGCTGGGACTACAGGCGCCTGCTACAATGTCTGGCTATTTTTTTGTTGTTGTTGCAGTTGTCATTGCTGGCCCATGCTGGGTTCGAACTCGCCAGTCTCAGTGTATGTGGTTGGTGCTGTAACCACTGTTACGGGCACCGAGCCAAAGAACCAACTTTTTGCTTCGTTTATCTTCTCTATAGTTGTTTTGTCCTCAATTTTATGTAGTTCTGATCTGATCTTTTTTTCTGCTGGGTTTGGCATTGATTTGCTCTTCCTTCTCCAGTTCCATGAGATGATTCCTTAGATTGGTGATAATGTATGATCTTTCTGATTTCTCAATGTGTGTATTTAAGGCATTGTGTTTCCCTCTAAGGACTGTTTTAGCCATGTCCCACAGGTTTTGTTAGTTTGTGGCCCCATTTTCTTTTTTTATCTTGAAGTATAGTCTCACTTTGTGACTCTGGGTAGAGTGCTGTGGTGTCATAGCTCACAACAACCTCAAACTCTTGGGTTGAAGCATTCCTCTTGCCTCAGCTTCCCAAATAGCTAGAACTGCAGGTGCCCACCATAATGCCCACCTGTTTTCTTAGAGATGGGGTTTCAGTCTTGTCAACCTGGTCTCAGGCAATCTACCTGCCTCGGCCTCCCAGAGTGCTAGGATTAGAGGCCTTAGCCACTGTGCTCGGCCCCCATTTTAATTTTGTTCAAAGAATCTGTAGATTTCCATCTTCATCTTCTCCTTGATCCAACTATTGTCGAGCAAGAAATTGTTTGATTTCCGCGACTTTGTGTGGAGCTGAGTATTTCTGTTGGACAATTCTGGTTTATTCCACTCTTCTCTGTAAATATACAGGGTATAATTTCTGTTTTTTTTTTTAATTCCTTGAGACTTACTTTGTGGCGTAGGATATGACTGATTTTGAAGAATGTTCCATGAGCTGATGAGAAGAACATATATTCAGTAGTCCTGGGCTAGAGTGTTTTTAAGTGTCTGTTAAACTCATTTGTTCTAGAGTCAAGTTTAAGTTCAAAGTTTCTTTGTTTAATTTCTGTTTGGAGAATCTGTCCAGTTCTGTCACTGAGGTGTTGGAGTCTCTAGATAGTTTAGTGTTGTTGTTTGTCATGTGTTTAGATCACATACAATTTGCTTAATAAATGTGGGCGCAACTAGGTTGGGTGCAACGATATTTAGAATTGATATGTCTTCCTTATTGTAGTTTTCCCTTGACCAATATTTAATGTCCATCTTTGTCTTTCTTTTGTTACTTTAAAGTCAATGGTAACCTCGATGAGGATTACAAGGCCTGCTCTGTTTTGGCTTCTATTTGTACAGAATATTGTTTTCCACCCCCTCTTCTCAAGGCTGGATATATTCTGTGGGGTTATCTGAATACAGCAGATACTTGACTTGTACATTTCACCCAATAAGCCAATCTGTGCCTATTCTCTGTGTGTGTGTGTGTGTGTGTGTGTGTGTGTGGAGTCATTCTCGTTTATTGATAGAATTGATAAGTGGGGTGGATTTCTGTTTGACAGGTTGTGTGGGGTTCTGTTCCCTTATTTAATCACTTGAGCCATTGTGATATCTAGGCTTTGACCATTAGTTTTGAGTAATTTTACACTTGTGGGAGTCTGTTGTGTTTATCTGAGTACTTCCTACATGGCAAGTCCAGTTGTGGCAAATTCCCTTGGAGTTTGCTTGTTGGGAAAAGATTTGATTTCTCCATCAAATACAAAGCTTAGTTTTGCAGGCTACTGAATGCTGAGCTGGCAATTGTTTGTAGGGTTTCCATTGAGAAGTCAGCTGTTCACCTAATGGGTTTTGCCTTGTGGGTGAAGTGTTACTTACACCTAGCTTCTTGAAGAATTTTCTCTCATTTTGATTTTGGCCAGGTTAATTACAGCGTGTCTAGAATTCAACATCCATCTAATATTTGGATATTTGTTTCTTTGGTAACGTTTGGAAAATTTTCTTTTTCTTTTTCTTTCTTTCTTTTTTTTTTTTTTTTTTGAGACAGAGTCTCAAGCTGTAGCCCTAGGTAGAGTGTTGTGGCGTTACAGCTCACAGCAACCTCAAACTCTTGGGCTTAAGCAATTCTCTTGCCTCAGCCTCCCAAGTAGCTAGGACTAACAGGCGCCCGCCAGAAAGCCCAGCTATTTTTTGTTGTTGTTGCAGTTGTCATTGTTATTTTAGCTTGCCCGGGCTGGGTTCGATCTAATGTGTCAGCCTCAGTGTTTGTGGCCAGGATCCTACCCACTGAACCATGGGTGCCACCTCATTTGGAAAATTTTCAATCGTCATGTCTTCAACTAGAGTTTTCTATGCTTTGCAGACTCTTTTTTCTCTCTCAGGAATGCCAGTCATCCATGTGTGCACACATTGTGTAGATATAAGTATCTCAAAGAGATTTCTGTCCTTTTGTTCTCTTTTCTGCTTCTGTAAATGACTTGGTTAGCTAAAGAGCCTTAACTTTTGGCTTGAGATTCTTTTTTTACCATCATCTAATTTGTTGTTGAAGCTCTCTGCTATGTTTTGAAACTCCCCGAGTACCTCTTTGAATTCTTTAAGCTCCATTACATTCTTCCTAATTTTGTCCAGATACTTGGTGTCCTTGTCTTTAATTTTATTAATTTGATAATTTTTATGGTACTTTTTTATGGTTTTCAGCTTGTCTTCAATTCCATTCATTTTATTTGCCAACCATATTCTGTATTCCATTTCTGTCATCTCTGTCATTTTCTTTATGGTTGGAATTTTCTGTTGTATCTTCATTGTGACTCCTTGGGTGAGTTCTGCTTTGAGTTTTCAACTTGCCAAGTTTCATTAGCTGGTTCTTTTTCCTGTGTGTTGTCTGTTATTTATTTATTTATTTTTTGAGACAGAGTCTTATTATGTCGCTCTCGGTAGAGTGCTGTGATGTCACAGCTCACAGCAATCTTCATCTCTTGGGCTTAAGTGATTGTCTTGCCTCAGCCTCCTAAGTAGCTGGGACTACAGGCGCGCGCCACAATGCCTGGCTATGTTTTTTTTTTAAATCTCTATACTAAAGGATTAAGATTGCCCTTAGTTGGAGTTAGTTTTTTCCTGGAATTGAATAGGGAATGATCACTAGCTGGCACTGGATGTGCCTTTTCTTCACTGAACATAACTGATTCTTGAGTATAAATTAGTCAAGGTTTTTTTTTTTTTGCTAAAATATCTGTACATCAATATTATAGGAGTGCCATTCTGCATGCCAAGTCACATTTTTCTTGCTGGTTTCTAGATTTTTGTAAATTTTAAATCTGATGATCATGTATCTCCTTTTGAGTCTATTTATTTAGTTTGAGCTTCTTTAAGTTTTATACTATTTTTGTCTCCACTTTAGAAAGTTCTTAGACCTTTAGGTATACTCTTTCCTTATTTTTTCTCTTGTCATTTGTTATAGAACTCCCATTATAAATATTTCCACTTGCCCAATGATAATAAATCCCTTAGCTTTCTTCATTTTTATTTGCTTTTTTTATTCTTTGGTTTCTTTTTACTCTCAACCATAATTTTAAATGTGCTATTGTCAGGCTTGCTGAGTGTTTTTCCTGCTCCATCAAGTCTGCTATTTTACCCTATCTAGCAAATTTTTAAATTCAGTCATCTTACTTTTCTGCCCTATACTTTGTAGGGCATTTTTTTTTAAATTTTAATTCCTTTTAATATTCTCATTTTCTTTCTTTCTTTCTTTTTTGTTTTTTTGTAGAGACAGAGTCTCACTTAATGGCCCTCAGTAGAGTGCTGTGGCATCACACAGCTCATAGCAACCTCTAACTCCTGGGCTTAGGTGATTCTGTTGCCTCAGCCTCCCAAGTAGCTGGGACTACGGGCGCCCGCCACGACGCCCGGCTACTTTTATGTTTATGCAGTTTAGCTGAGGCCGGGTTTGTATGCAGTTTAGCTGAGGCCGGGTTTGAACCCGCCACCTTTGATATATGGGGCTGGCACCCTACTCAATGAGCCACAGGCACTGCTCTATTCTCATTTTCCTTATGCATTGTTTTTCCCATTTTATTTAGTTGTCTTTGTTCTTTGTTCTCATTCAGCTGATAGAGCATCTTAAAAACATCATTTTAGTACTTTTAAAATTATGTCATAGATCTTCACTTTAGGGTCGTTAATATTTTTTATCCATTCATTAGACTATAGTTTTTTTGATTTCTTAGATGTCTTTTCCTTTTTGGTGAGATTTTGATTTTTTTTTTTTTTTTTAAGACAGCATCTCCAGCTGTCATCCTGGGGAGAGTTCCTTAGCGTCACAGCACACAACAACCTCAAACTCTTGGGCTTAAGTGATTCTCTTGCCTCAGCCTCCTAAGTAGCTGGGACTAACAGGCGCCTGCCACAATGCCTGGCTATTTTTTTGTTGTTATTGTTCCAGTTGTCATTGTTGTGTTAGCTGGCCCAGGCTGGGTTCAAACCTGCCAGCCTCGGTGTATGTGGCCAGTGTCCTTCCCACTGAGCTACATGTGCCGCCCAAGATTTTGATTCTTTAAAAAACAGCTATGTATTCTTTCCTTTACGCAGGGTATCCAAATTTGTGGTCTATAATTTTTTGACACTTTTTTTTGCTTATCTGTGATGAATGGTATCACTAAAAGTATACATGCACTTTTTCATCCTAATCAACTTTTGTTAATGTTTGTAATTTCATGTGTGGCCCAACACAACTCACATTCTGACAATGTATGCCAGATTAAATAATGTTTTGATACTTTACTTAGAGAATGGCTTTGTACAGGGGAAATTAAGAATCGTATAGCCACAGTAGACTTTTTGGGAATGTCTCCAGACTTCGGGCTGGATGCTTCTGCTCTGGAGTACTGTGTATTTTTCCACTGAAAAGTTATGCCCATTTCCTGTTAAAAGCCCTGAATCTTTTTCTCCCGTGATGAATTCCATATGTTTTGAAGTCTCTGTTGCTGTAGTAATTATCTTTGTTCCCAGTAAATTGGGATTAGTAATTATCTTTGTCCCCATGTAAATTACACTATATCTGCATTTCTTTTCAGCACTATATGTTAAAGGAAGCAATAAGCAGTGTTTTGAAAGCCCCAGGGAAACCCAGGACTTTAGATATAGGATTGGATTAAGTGTTGAGTCAAATATATCTGAAGACCAGAGGTTTAAAATTGAAGAGCCTATTTCTAAATATAACCAGCTTGATGAGTCCTTCATTCAAAGTTCGTTAATCTTCCACCAACCAGTAATAACATCAGATGCCAAAATCTACAACCGTGATCAGCATGGTAAGGTGTTTACCCAATCATCCTTGCTTAATCACTATCTGGGAATAGATTATTGGGAAAAATACTACATATCCAATAAAACTTTGATGTCCTTTATGCAGAACTCTAACCTAAATAATTACCAGGGTGTACATGTTGATGAAATAAATTGTCAATGCAATAAACCTGAAAAAACACTGATGCCAGTCTCAAGCTGTAGAAAATATCAGAATGCTCAATATCCTGTGATCCAATACAAAGGTGAAAACTGGGAGAGAGTGTTTCATCAGTGGTTAGAGATTATTAGCCATGAGGATATTCATAGTCAAGAGTTTTTCTACAAATGTAATGAATGTGCTGAAGCTTTTGTTCAGTCAGAAAAACATCGTCAATGTCAGAAAATGTATACTGGAGAAAACTCGTGCAGACAAAATAAATGTGAGGAAGTCTTTGGTACATTATCCACTCTCAGAAAATGTAACATAAGCCACACTGAAGAAAAGCTCTACACCTTTAACCAGAGTTCAGAACTTAAACATCAGGAAATTTATACTGAGGAGAAGTCTTACAAAGATAAAGAATGTGGAAAAGCCTCTACTCAGTTTTCAATCTTTAGCCATCATAGAATTCATACTACAGAAAAGCCCTACAAATCTAAAGACTGTGGCAAAGCCCTTAACCATAGTTCACACCTTATTCAACATGAGAGAATTTATACTGGAAAGAAACTTTATAAATGTAAAGAATGTAGCAAAACCTTTAACAGTAATTCAAATCTTAGTCGACATCAGAGAATTCATACTGGAGAGAAACCCTATAAATGTGAAGAATGTGGCAAAAACTTTAACTGTAGTTCAAATTTCAGGAAACATCAGAAAACTCACACTGCAGAAAAACCCTACAATCATGAAGAATGTGGTAAAGAATTTCAGTGTAATTCAAGCCTTACTTTACATCAAAGTATTCATAGTAGAGAAAAATCTTACAAATGTAAAGAATGTGGCAAAACCTTTAACAGTAATTCAAATCTTAGTCGACATCAGAGAATTCATACTGGAGTGAAACCCTACAAATGTGATGAATGTGGCAAAAACTTTAACTGTAGTTCAAATTTTAAGAAACATCAGAAAACTCACACTGTAGAAAAACCCTACAACCCTGAAGCATGTGGTAAACAATTTCAGTGTAATTCAAGCCTTACTGTTTATCCAAGTATTTATATAGGAGAAAAAGCTTACAAATGTGGCAAAGCCTTTAACTATCATTCAAGCCTTGTTCAACGTCATGGAATTTATACTGGGGGGCATCCCTGTAAACATGAAGGATATAGCAAATCTTTTAGCTGTTGTTCAGTCCTTACTCAGCATCACAAAATTCACACTGTGGAGAAACCCTATACATGTGAAGAATGTGGTGTATCTTTTGCCCAGCCAGGAAGCCTTAGAAAACATCAGAGAATTCATACTGGAGAGAAACCCTACAAATGTAAAGAGTGTGGGAAAGCTTTTCGCTCTAGTTCACACCGTACTCGGCACCAGATAATTCATACTAGAGAAAAACCCTACAAATGTGGATTATGTGGCAAAGCTTTTAACTGTACTTCAAACCGTAGAAAACATCAGAAAATTCACACTGCAGAAAAACCCTACAAACATGAAAAACGTGTTAAAGCCTTTCAGACACACTCCACCCTTACTCTACCTCAAAGTTTTCATATTGGAGAAAACCCATACACGTGTAAAGAATGTGGCAAAGCCTTTAACTATCGTTCAAGTCTTATCATACATTACAGAATTCATACTGGAGAAAAACCCTACAAATGTGAAGAATGTGGAAAAGCCTTTAGCTATTGTTCAAGTCTTACTAACCATAGGAGAGTTCATACTGGAGAAAAACCTTACAAGTGTGAGGAATGTGGCAGAGCCTTCACCCACTCTTCAAACCTTAGAAGACATCATGTAGTTCATAGTAGAGAGAAATCCTACAAATGTGAAGAATGTGGCAAAGCCTTCACCCAGTCTCAAACCCTTAGAAAACATCATCAAGTAATCCATATTCAAGAGAAATTGGGCTTGGCAGCCTGTGGCTCAACGGGCTAAGGCGCCGGCCGCGTACACCTGAGCTGGCGGGTTCGAATCCAGCCCGGGCCCGCCAAACAACAATGATGGCTGCAACCAAAAAATGGCTGGGCGTTGTGGCGGGCGCCTGTAGTCCCAGCTACTTGGGAGGCGGAGGCAGGAGACTCACTTGAGCCCAGGAATTGGAGGTTGCTGTG
>CAUYRH010179864.1:0-36800 GCA_963574655.1 Perodicticus potto
TTTTTGGCTGAAATTCATTGACAATTTTGAATATAACAAGTTTCATTTTTGACCAATGTTTGGAAGTTTTCAGATATTAGTTGTTGATTTACTTTAATACTACATTTTAATATTTTCTGTCTCTCCTGTTCTCAGACTGAAAAATTCTACATGTCTGTAAGGCTCTACTGTTGTTTCTCATTTTTTTCCACTTTCTGCTTTACATAACCAATTTTTTTTTTCCTTTTTTGAGACAGAGTCTTGCTTTACCACCCTTGGTAGAGTGTCCTTGTGGCATCGCAGGGCACAGCAACCTCATACTCTTGGGCTTAAGCGATTCTCTTGCCTCCAAAGTAGCTGGGACTACAGGTACCCACCCCCACAACACCCTGCTACTTTTAGAAATGAGGTCTTGCTCTGGCTCAGGCTTGTCACAACCTTGTGAGCTCAGGCAATCCACCTGCCTCATGCTCCAAGAGTGTTAGGATTACAGGTGAGTCTCTGCGCCAGCCAGCCAGATAATTTCTATTGCTGTTCCTTCTGTTTCTAATATGTAAAACCATTATTTATGGTTTTATAGGAGATGCAATATTTAATCCAGATTTTATTATTTTCTATGAGTAAGGTAGGATCTCCTATGAGATACTTCTATGAGTATCTTCAGCGAGATACTACGCCTCTACTGAAAGCCAGAATCTCAGTTCTGTTTGCTTTCCTGATATTTTATTTTACTATCTTTTGAGACAGAATCTCACTATGTGGCTCTGGGTAGAGTGTCATGGCGTCAGCTCACAGCAACCTCAAACTCTTGGGCTTAAGTGATTCTCTTGCCTCAGCCTCCCAAGTAGCTGGGACTACATGCACCCGCCACAATGCCCTGCTATTTTTTGGTTGTAGTTGTTCATTGTTGTTTGGCAATCCCAGGCTGGGTTTGAACCCACCAGCTCCAATGTATGTGGCTGATGTCCTAGCCACTGAGGTACAGGCGCTGAGTCGCTTTCCTGATTTTATTTAAATGAAATTATATATGACATACATTTTTACATCTAATTTCTACTATGCAACATTACCCTTGTGCTACTTATCTCTACCCCTTAAACAACAGCTCTGTGTTTCCACTGCTCTAGCCAGAAGGCTATTGTACCTTGCGTTTTGATGAAGGTAACTAATCTAGGTACCTCATATGAATGGAATCTTACACTAAAACAAATAAATCACAAGGAAGAATGGTATACAATGTATAACATATCTTTTTTGTTTTGCGGTTTCTGGCTGGGGCTGGGTTTGAACCCGCCACCTCCCGCATATGGGGCTGGCGCCCTACTCCTTTGAGCCACAGGCACTGCCCTAACATAGCTTTTAAATTGAATAAAAAGTTTAACAGATTGCCTGGCGTCTGTGACACAGTGGTTTGACACAGTGGTTACGGTACCAGTCACATGCACTGAGGCTAGCGGGTTTGAATCTGGCCCAGGCCAGCTAAACAATGACAATTGCAAAGAAAAAATAGCCAAGGCTCAGCGCCCATAGCACAGTGGTTATGGCGCCAGCCACATACACCGAAGGTGGTGTGTTCGAACCCGAACAAAGCCAGCTAAACAACTGCAACAACAACAACAAAAATAGCCAAGCATTGTGGTGGGCAACTGTAGTCATAGCTACTTGGGAGACTGAGGCAAGAGAACTGCTTGAGTCCAAGAGTTTGACGTTGCTGTGAGCTATGATGCCACAGTACTCTACAGAGGGCGGCATAGTGAGACACTGTCTCAAAACAAAAACAAAAATTCTAACAGAGAACAGTAATGCTCCGTGATTATAAACAAATATAAATAAAAAAGATCGGAAACACACATTGCTTTTATGACAATTGTGCCTCAAGTGCCAGAGCAGTAAGGCCCTCACCTCCCTCACAGGGGTGGTAGACAGTGGACCTAGGAGCCCAGCTTGGCTGGCTGATCCCCAGAGTCCACACTAACCCCAAATTTCAATAAGCCCTGATGCACTCTGCCTCTGCATCCCAGCCACTGAATTGGTCCTGACATTTCACATGGCCTGTTTTCCTGGGATCTGAGGGTGTTGCTGGACTACTGAAATAGGGGCTTCAGCTTGCACCATATGTGGTAGCAACAGGGCAGGCAGGCCGCTGGGAGCTGCAAGGAGCCACACTTCAGTTCCCCTTCCTATTGCCTGCCCAGCATTTGGAGATCTAATATCCCAGGAATCACCATGTAACAGGGCCTGATGCCGGCCAGGGATCCATAGCTACAGGGTCTTTGCACATGTGCACAGGACTTTCTTCTCTGTGCTCTCTCCTAACCCACTAGGTTGTGACCTGTCATTCTGACTGAGCTACTTCAAGGACTGGAAGCAGACCCCAAATTCCTCCTCAGGATGAAGATTATAATTATCTGCATCACCCTGCAGGAATTGAATCTTCTGCAGAATTTTGACCTCTTGGAGACAGAGAAAAAATCATGATGCTGATAAGTTCTTCATGGGAGATGATGAACAGGGCCTGTGGGAGAAGGAAGTATCAAAGACTGGATTCTGGGGTCTTTCTCTTAAGGGTCCTTCCTGCACTCCAAAGCCAATAGAGGCCAACATGTTCCCAGAGTTGGATATAAATGGCCCCTTCTCTAGAAATTAGTCCTTGATTTTCATCCCGATCTGCAACTTCTATTGGAATGTATCTTCTTTTCTGTGCCAAACCCTTCAAAGAAATCTAACATACCGAGGATGTTGGCAAGGAGTGCCCTGCCCAGGGTGTCTCTGATTTCCACATCCCCATGGTCCCCTCAGAGTGAAAGTCCCAGCTGCTACCCTCTTTCTCATAATGTTGAACGCATTTCCCTGGAAGGCAGAAAACGTCCATCAGAGAGGCTTCGTAGCCCATGACTAACCCCACCCATGTTGCACTACTGCCGGGGCCATTAGGGCAGGGGATGGGCATAAAATAGCACTCAGACCTGCGTTGTGCTGTCTGCAGAGGAGGAGGCATGGCGTCTGAGGCTCAAGGATATTCTATTAGAACTCTCTGCTGATAGATGAAGCTAATCTAGTTTCATCAGAACCTCAAGGAGGTCTGTAACTTCCACCACTCCGGGAGAAGAGACAGGCAACGGATGTGGTGTCTCCATGACATTAAACACAGATGAGCCTGATACTCAGCTCAGAGGCAGCTGTGACTCTTTCATGAGGTTTTCTGAGCGCTGAGATCTAGATCTAAGCGCTCACTGCAGGCCTCTATCCTCGCAAGCCTCAGGATCCTGGTTCCTGACCTGCCTATACTGGCTCACTCACATTCACAGAACCCTTTATGGTAGTGTTCAGCATCATGAGGTCATTGACAAATGCCCCAGGAAGAGCATGACATCCTGCATCATTGATGCGTTAATGGTAATGAGCATCCATCCTCAGGCACCTACCCAAGGCCTGTCCCTGTAATTTCATCAATTTCTCTCTCCTGGACATCCCTACTCAGGTCCTCCACAAGAGCAGCCAGAGACTCTCAGCTGCCTTTCCCCATTCTGTCCCTCTTCTCCCCCAAGCTTTTGTCCAAGGTCATGAAGAGCCCTCTAGTAATCTCTATGGTGGGATTTCAATAAGTCACTACATCTCAGGGTTTCTAGCTCCACCCTTCCCCAATCCACTGAGCCCAACTCTTCCAGGCTCTTGCTCTGATCTCTCTGATGGAGCATTTCAGTCACTGTCCCAACAGGGATGAAGGATTGGGGAGGAAGGCCCCTACTTTATCCACATGCAGGCTTCCAGCTAAAAGGAAGGTGTTCCTGTCCTGAGTTCCTCTTTGTCACAAAACACATTCTTCGGTCTATGCTGCCTCACTGGAGGGTCTCTACGGGTTCTTCTGCAGGGTGGCCAGCTTGGAGTTTCACACCTGCCAGGGTCACAGACAAGATCAATGAGACTGCCCTTTACTCATTCACTCAGTTCCAACCCAGTCACCTCACCTTGTACCCTGCACAACTGTCCTGAGTCAGCTGGTGCTATGTTTCTGCCACCTCCAGTCAACTGTGATTCTAGATTCACTTGCAGATCTGACATTTCTTGTGTCACCTTGGACATGCAGCCCAGGTTCCCTGAGTCTGTTCACTTGATAAGTGTAAAGAGAATTGTATCTACCACACTGTGTCTCCTGAGGACTAAGTTTTAAATGACTTATCATTTTCCTCACCATCGTGCACCAAAGGAAGGGGAAGGCATCCACTCTTCCAAACTTCCATCCTTTCTTGAACCCCGTTACACACCTGTGATACCTGTGTCTTATCACACATACACACTCCAGACGAGGTAACACAGACACAAAAAGCAAAGTGAGTTGCCTAGAGGGGCCTTCCCCAGCCTGGCATTTTTGTTCAAGCTGCCTCCAAACCCAACCCTAGAACCAGCTCTAACCAAGGTCGCACTTGGATCTCTATGCCTGTCTAGTTCCCCACCAAGCACAGCCGTGCTGGGAGGGAACTGGGGTACACTGGCAGGCCTGGTAAGCCTCTTGCTTACCCCAACTCCATAGGAATTGCTTCCACAGAGACCATACTGAAGTCTTCAACATCATAAGGAAGGCATTTGCACAGAACTCTCGTCCACCACTCAGAAAGTGGTCACCCATGTTGTTACCCATGACTAATAAACAGGGTCTTCTTAGGGTAATTGGTGGAGAGCCTTTGCCTTCTCCTTTACACAGAATATTCTGAGATCTTGTCAGAAGTATCCACCAGGATTGCCTGAGTCCCCAAGATCCTTCTGGTAAGTCAGCTGGTGCACACGTCACTGCAAACTGGGCAAAGGGCTAAACTATGTATTGTGTGACTGATTGGCAGTGTCTGCAAAGCAGCAGAGTGGGGATTCACAGCCAAAATGTGTGTGCATTAATATTGTCACATGTCACTTCTGACACCAGTTGTCAGGGCCCCGGACTGGCCAGGTCTCGGGTCCGGCTTAACTAGGTTCCAGACGGGGACCACTAAGTTACCTTGCTCAGGTACCGTTTCTCTTAGGTGCCTGAGGGATATCTACTTTAGTTGGAGAGAGAAAGAGTTTTACAGAGAGTAAAGCAGCCTTCTTAGAAAGATAGATCTTAGTCTTTAGCACAGCTTGGTAATCTTCAGCAGAGAGATGCTGTGCTGGCGTTCTGCAGGCAGGAGACAGAGTAAGCAAGTCCGTGATAGAATGCGCATGCTCCTGACTGTCTTCTCCTCCGGCCTAATAAGGCTAATCTCCCGCTTCTCAATACCACATGTGTAGAGACTGCCACTTCACCACTGCTCTCATCTCACGAGCTCTCATGCTTGTTAGGAAAGCTAAATCCCTCTCCATGCCCTTTCCACCAAGGTGTTCCACGATTGAGCTATACAGGTATTTCTTACTCCTCCTAGCCATAGGCTATATGGGCTACAACAAAGTATGGTCTTTGGAACCCAAAAGTGGACAACCCAACTGTCCACCTACCCATGAGATTTCCCTTCCATTCCCATCTTTAAGGGATGGCAGTCAGCCCTTCCCCACACAGTGCAGTCACAGCATCAGAGTAAGCTTGACTTCCTGAGGAAATGTTGGGATAATTTCAAGTCGGAAGTAAGCCTCCCTACCACATCTACCTAACAGCTTAGGGAATGCTACCTTCCAATAGGATGGCCCAGCATTGGAGCCACAGACTTGGTAGTTCTACCAGTTCATCTCCCTTGCACAACCTAACTGCCATCACCACACTCCATTCCCAGAGCCTCCTTTCTCCACACTTCTGACCTGCCAATGGGGAAACACATCTCTTCCTGTTAACCTAGAGTGGACATGATGGGTGTTGTGTGTTTTAAAGTAAGTTCTCAGGAAGAAGGTAACACACACACCTGACCCAGTACTTCTTCCAAACAGCTATTTTCTGTTCCCTCAACACTAGCTTCACACCTCCTGGCCTCCACTTTTAATTGATGAGTAGAACGTGGTTAACAGGGTGTTGTGTGTGTGTGTGTGAGAGAGAGAGAGAGTGAGAAAGAGAGAGAAAGAGAGAGAGAGATTATGATGTTTGAATTTCCTGGAGCTTCATCTGTGGAGAGGAAAAGATATGATCAATTTGAGCATAATGGAGTCTTCTAGTTCAGTTGCCTGTATTTCAGAATCAAGTCATTCTAAACTGTCTGGATGAGAGTTTCCATAGAGCTACCCTGAACCCCTAAGTATTTGATTCCCCTAAGGGCACCATGGTACTGGAGAGAGAGCTTTACAGAGACTAAAGTACCTTCCACTTGGATGCTAATATGCCATATTGACTTGATTAACCCCTAATCCAAGAATGCCTCTCAGATGTTTATCAAATGTTCTCTGTGTAAGAGCACATATTACCATAAATGCTGTCTTTAAGTCAAACAACCCTTGATATTACAAGGTACACATGATGAAACATATCATTGCATTTTTCTTTTTTCCAGGAAGGCAACTTTAATACTCTTGCACATTAATTTGTGCACTTTTCCAATAGTATATAACCTGGGGTGTAACTGCATGGAGGTCCACCTGTTTTGTTGCCATCCATGAGCATGCACCTGTTCATAAATCCTCCAATAATCACCTACTTCTGACAAACTAGATACATCTGAGTTTTCCTTTGGTGTCTTGGCTCTTTCTACATTTGGATATCACAATTGCTAAGCTCATCAACACAAGTCCAGAAACTAATATGGGGAAAGGGTAAGAATGTTTTGGAAGGGAAAATCTGGGGTATTACTCCTCATCCAGTTAGGGTAGTGTTGGCCCTTGCTGAGATGCATGTGGACTATTGAGTACAGGGATGACTCTAAAATGGCCATGGGACTAGAGAACTTGACAGTAGAATATTGCATTACACCCTAGGGTAAGTAAGATTACCAGATGCTTGGGCAGGACCTGTGGCTCAGTGAGTAGGGCGCTGGCCCCATATACCGAGGGTGGCAGGTTCATACCCGGTCCCAGCCAAAGTGCAACAAAAAATAGCCAGGCATTTTGGTGGGTGTCTGTAGTCCCAGCTACTTGGGCATACACCTGAGCTGGCAGATATGAATCCAGCCCGGGCCCACCAAACAATGACTGCTGCAACTAAAAAACAACCAGGCATTGTGGTGGGTGCCTGTAGTTCCAGCTATCTGGGAGGTGGAGGCAGGAGAATTGTTTGAGCCCAGGAGTTGAAGGTTGCCCTGAGTTGTGATGCCGTAGCACTCTACCCTGGGCAATAGCTTGAGGCTCTGTCTTAAAACAAACAAGGGCGGTGTCTGTGGCTCAGCGAGTAGGGCACCGGCCCCATATTCCGAAGGTGGCGGGTTCAAACCCGGCCTTGGCCAAACTACAAAACAAAAAAATAGCCAGGCGTTGTGGCAGGCACCTGTAGTCCCAGCTACTTGGGAGGCTGAGGCAAGAGAATCGCCCAAGCCCAGGAGATGGAGGTTGCTGTGTGAGACCACAGCACTCTACGGAGGGCAATAAAGTGAGACTCTGTCTCTACAAAAAAACAAACAAACAAAACTAACAAAACACACAATGGGGGTGGTGCCTGTGGCTCAAAAATGTAGGGCACCAGCCCCATATGCTGGAGGTGGTGGGTTCAAACCCAGCCCTGGCCAAAAAAAAAAAAAAATTGCAAAAAAAAAAAAAATTCCAAATGGATCAGCCATGTCTGAGAGCTCTCTACAAGTGACCACAGAAAGAACTTCTCTGCTGAAAGGTAGATGAAGAATTACTGTCAGGAAACATATGAAAATATCAACATTTATATTAGCAGTTAGCATTGTAGACAAGCATACAACTGATAAGTTGTAGTTGGAAACTCAATCCTAGTACACTGTGTAGCCTGGAGGGTGGAAGCTTCCCCACGCTAAAGTGTGAGCATTTCACAGTAAACATATGTTCTGCAACTTGAAGGCAACATGTATGTATATGTTCAGTCTAACTGAAGTGACAAGTAAAAAAGAGGATTTTTAATGGGGGAGATTCTGCCCCTAGAGTCATAAGATATGTTAAGCAATGAATTTAATGTAACACAGATAAACTAAATTTGCTATGAGAATTTGGAAAATCTCATTTGCTTGGAAACAATGAACTCTTTCGAAATTATCTGTATAGAACCACAATTTCCATGTTCTTATGAAGATAGGTGCGCATGCATTAATCTCTCTCTACAATCCTCACACACGTTTAGTTATCTTGATATATAGCATGGTGTAGTCAGTATAAATCAAAACACTTCTATGTGTTCAATTGGCCAAGAAAAGGGCCATAAACAAAGAAAAATATTGATAAAAATTTATGAATCACAGGCGGCGCCTGTGGCTCAGCGAGTAGGGTGCCGGCCCCATATACTGAGGGTGGCGGGTTCAAACCCGGCCCTGGCCAAACTGCATCAAAAAGTAGCTGGGCGTTGTGGCGGGCGCCTGTAGTCCCAGCTACTTGGGAGGCTGAGGCAAGAGAATTGCCAAAGCCCAAGAGCTGGAGGTTGCTGAGAGCTGTGACTCCGCAGCACTCTACTGAGGGCGATAAAGTGACTCTGTCTCTAAAAGAAAAGAAAAAAAAAAAAATTATGAATCATGGGTGGTACTCAGTAGGTACGGCACTGCCCAAACACACCAAGGCTGGCAGGTTCGAACTGGGTCAGGGCCAGCTAAAACAATGACAACAACTGCAACAAAAATGTAGCCGAGCGTTGTGGCAGGCACCTGCAGTCACAGCTACTTGGGTGAAGCAAGGGAATTGCTTGAGCTGAAGAGTTTGAGGTTGCTTTGAGCAGTGATGCCATGGCACTCTACCCAGCATGACACCTTGAGACTATGTCTCAAAAAAAGAAATTAATGAACCACGATTTGGGATTTGAAAGTATAGTTTCAAATTTTTATCCCATATAAGTATAAGAACATTCTTATAGGTACAAGGAAAAGAAAAGAACAAAGAAGTAACACTGAAACAATATTGTGAAAAATAATGATTTAGATCCTTGGGAAAAAAGGTAACTAAAGTAGATATTCCACTGTGTGAGCCAAATAGTACATTATTTTCAACTGTTAACCACAATTTTGGAAAAGAACGTTTAGCATTAGTGACAAAATTGCATTTAA
Organism: Perodicticus potto; assembly: GCA_963574655.1. Classification (NCBI taxonomy): domain Eukaryota; kingdom Metazoa; phylum Chordata; class Mammalia; order Primates; family Lorisidae; genus Perodicticus; species Perodicticus potto. The sequence goes on from CAUYRH010179864.1 coordinate 9,072, forward strand.
TTCATTGTATATGAGCGTTAAAACATTAAAAACTGGTGGGCACCCATACCTCAGGGGTTAGGGTGCCAGCCACAAGCTGCAGACCTGGTCCAGGCCTGCTAAACGAAAAATAGGCAGGCCTTGTGGAAGGTGCCTATAGTTCCAGCTACTTGGGAGGCTGAGGAAAGGAACTCGTTGAGCTCAAGAATTTGAGGGTGCTGTGAGCTATGATGTTACTGCACCCTACAGAGGGCAACAAAGTGAGACTCTGTTCCAATTAAAAAAAAAAAAAAAACCTAGGCTCAGTGCCTGTGGCTCAACGGGCTAAGGTGCCAGCCACGTACACCTGAGCTGGCGGGTTCGAATCCAGCCCGGGCCCGCAAAGCAACAATGAGGGCGGCAACCAAAAAAATGGCCAGGCGTTGTGGCGGGCGCCTATAGTCCCAGCTACTTGGGAGGTGAGGCAGGAGACTTGCTTGAGCCCAGGAATGGAGGTTTCTGTGAGCTGTGATGCCAGAGCACTCTATCCAGGGTGACAGCTTGAGGCTCTGTCTCAAAAAAAAAAAAAAAAAAAATTAAAATTAAAAAAAAACCTAAGGAGAAAACATTAAAAATCATATAGTTTAGTAATCAAGACAAGCATATTAGCCTAGAGCCTAAGTACAAGCATTTTTAAATCTACTATGCATTTTGTTCACATTCAAGAAGCATTATTCTTGTTTAATATAGTAATGTTAAAAGTTATGCTTTCTTCAAAAATTGAGGCTGTTTAGTGGACATTGATTTGAATACATTTGTGACCTTTCAGATAGCAGTTATCTTTCCCGTTGTCTGATATCAATAATTATGTAAAAGTTATCTTGATTTTCCTCTGATAACTGTAAAAATGGGTTTCTTCCCACTCATATTACATCAATTACAATGCCCAATTTTTGTCTTCTCTATCACAATGAAAAATATGCAAGACTCATATTTTATTTCACTCTGAAGATGCCAGTATTTTAACTAACTAGCCTGTTTTTTCCTACTTAAGACACAACTGGTAAAATAATACATTTTCAAAATATAGAATATTTCTTACTTTAATATAGAGAAAGAAATGTCCTGATTCCACAATGGATGCTTACATGCATCACTGTTTTAGGATTAACTCCTCTAACCCACAAAACTAAATATTTATTTATTTATTTATTCGAGACAGAGTCTCATTATGTTGCCCTGGGTAGAGGGCCATGGTGTCAAAGCTCACAGCAACATCCTACTCTTGGGCTTAAGTGATTCTCTCGCCTCAGCCTACCAAACAGCTGGGACAACATGCACCCACCAAAATGCCCAGTTATTTCTTGTTGTTGTTATAGTTGTCATTGTTGTTTAGCAGACTCAGGCAAGGTTTGAACCTGCCTGCCCCAGTGTATACGGCCGGCATCCTAACTGCTGAGCTACAGGAGCTGAGCCCCTTTAGTTTTAGGGGGATTTTTTGAGACAGAGTCTCAAGTTGTTGCGCTGGGAAGAATGCAGTGGCATAGCAGCTCACAGCAACCTCAAACCCCTGGCTTAAGTAATTCAAGTCTTACCTCAGACTCCCAAGCCCTTTAGTTTTTTTCAGAGTCTACCGTCCTCTTTCTCAGTAGAGAGGTGTTATGTCATAGCTCACATAAGTATCAAACTTTTGGCCTCAAGAGATCCTCTTGCCTCAGCCTACCAATGACCTAGTACTCAGGGTATCCACCACAATGCCCAGCTTTTTTTTCTTTTTTGTTTAAGAGATGGGGTCTCACTCTTGCTCTGGGTGATCTCAAACTACTGAGCTCAAGGCAATACACTCTCCTCAGTCACACAGAGTGCTAGGATTACAGGCCTGAGCCACTACACTCAGCATCCTTCAGTTTTTACTGGTAGGAAAACCCTGATGTTACGTTTTAACTAATACTTCTGCACCTTTATAGTAACTATAATGCTTCTTTTCCTATGAACTTGGTGATAACGAAGTTGTATATTTGAGATAAAACCCTTTTCATGGGCAGCGCCTGTGGCTCATAGAGTAATGGCACCGGCCCCATATACCAAAGGTGGTGGGTTAAACCCAGCCCCAGCCGAACTGCAGAAACAGAAAAATAGCCGGGTGTTATGGCGGGCACCTGTAGTCCCAGCTACTAGGGAGGCTGAGGCAAGAGAATTGCCTAAGCCCAGGAGTTGGACGTTGTTGTGATCTGTGTGAGGCCACGGCACTCTACCAAGGGTGAAAAAGTAAGACTCTGTCTCTACAAAAAAAAAAAAAAAAAAAAAAAGAAGAAGAAAAAAAAAACCTTTTCACATGCATTATATTTAAAGTTTCTAGAATATCAATTCTCTGATATTTTTGCATTTGCAGGATTTGGTATGAATTTCCTAGCTTTCTCTATGATTTGATTACTAAGGAAAGAATATGGCCTAGTTTTTCCATTTTCAGAATTTCCTTGTATGAATTTTATGATAGTCAGTAAGCCTTAAAAGACAGTTAAAGGCTTTGCCACTTTCCTCATATTCAATACTATCTATTCTTTGAATGTTGAGTAAGATGTCAAAAACGCTGTGAAAGGGAGGCACCTGTGGCTCAGGGAGTATACCGAGGGTGGTGGGATCGAACCCGGCCCCAGCCAAACTGCAACAAAAAAATAGCCAGGCATTGTGGCAGGCGCCTGTAGTCCCAGCTACTTGGGAGGCTGAGGCAAGAGAATCGCCTAAGCCCAGAAGTTGGAGGTTGCTGTGAGCTGTGTGACACCACAGCACTCTACCAAGGACGATAAAGTCTGTCTCTACAAAAAAAAAGTAACAATAATAAATAAATAAACACTGTGAAATATTCTTCACCTTAGTAGTGTTGTTTTTTAATAAAAATTTTCTGGTGTTTACAAAAGTTAAAATGAGATATACATTTGTCCACATTTTTCACATTAGTAGGATTTCTCTCTACTACGAATTATCTTATGGTTCATGAGGTGTGAACACTGGATAAAGGCTTTTCTACATTCTTCACATTTGTAGGGTTGCTTTATAGTATGAATTCCCTTATGTGTCATGAGATGTGAATACTGGATAAAGGCTTTGCCACATTCTTGACATTGGTAGGATTTCTCTCCAGTATGAATTCTCTGATGGATTGTGAGGAAGTAATTATAACTAAAGAGTTTGTCACATTCTTCACATTTGTAGGGTTTTTCTCCAGTATGAACTCGCTGATGTACTCTAAGTTTTGAACTGTGATTAAAGGCCTTGCCACATTCTTCACATTTGTAGGGTTTCTCTCCAGTATGAATTCTCTGATGTAATCTAAGTTTTGAACCACAATTAAAGGCTTTGCCACATTTCTTCACATTTGTAGGGTTTCTCTCCAGTATGAATTCTCTGATGTAATCTAAGTTTTGAACCACAATTAAAGGCTTTGCCACATTCTTGACATTTGTAGGGTTTTTCTCCACTATGCATTCTCTGATGTATTCTAAGCTTTGAACTACAAATAAAGGCTTTGCCACATTCTTCACATTTGTAGGGTTTTTCTCCAGTATGAATTCTCTGATGTATTCTAAATGTGGAGGTATGATTAAAGGCTTTGCCACATTCGTCACATTGGTAGGGTTTCTGTCTAGTATGGACTCTATGATGTTTTCTAAGGCTTGAACTACAATTAAAGTCTTTGCCACATTCTTCACATTTGTAGGGTTTCTCTCCAGTATGAATTCTACAATGTATTCTAAGGTGTGAACTGCAGATAAAGGCTTTCCCACATTCCTCACATTTGTAGGGTTTCTCTCCAACATGAATTCTATGATGTATTCTACGGTATGAACTGCAACTAAAGGCTTTGCCACATTCATCACATTTGAATGGTTTCTCTCCAGTATGAATTCTCTGATGTTCTCTGAAGCTTGACCTCTGCTTAAAGGCTTTGCCACATTCTTCACATTTGAATGGCTTCTCTCCAGTATGAATTCTCTGATGTTCTGTGAGGGTTGACCTCTGCTTAAAGGCTTTGCCACATTCTTCACATTTGTAGAGTTTCTCTCCAGGATGAAACATGTGATGTTTTCCAAACTTTGGGGGGAGAGTGAAGGATACACCATGTTGTTTACATCTGTAGGGATTTTCTTGACTATGAATTATGTTGTTTCTCAGATTGCATGACTCACTAATGACATTCTCACATTTATTATTTCTGTATGAGTCTTCTGCAATATCTACTTCCTGAACTGTGGAATCTTCCTCTGACTGGAGAGAAGCTTCTACACATTCAATACGCTTGTAGGAATACTCTTCATTATGGATATCATCATGGCTAATAAGCTTTAAACAGTGTTGAAAGACATTCTTACATTTTTTACTCATCTCTGAATATTGACCTTTCAGATATAACACAGAACATAAGACTTGACTGATGATCTTTTCGGGGATATTGCATTGATAATTTCTCTCATTCACATAAACATGTAAGTAATTATTTAGGGTAATATTCTGGAAAAGGCCTATTTTATTGGATATGTCATGTTTCTTCCAATTGTTTCTACCCAGATTTTCAATAAACAATAATTTCTGGATAAACATCGTACCATACTCATCCCCACTGTAGATTGTGGAATGTGAAGGTAATATCAGTTGGTGTAAGAATAATAAAGTATTAATGAAGAACTCATCAAATTGATGACATTCATAGTCCTGGGTTTCTCTGGGGCATTGAGAAGACTGGTATTTGCTTCTCTCAATAGGTACTGCTGAAAGGAAATGCAGATATGGTTAAATAACAAACTGAATCCAGGGAAAATAAATAGAAATAATTAGTGCAGCAAAAAAACTTATGGAACTTAACATGGAAAGTAAAATAAAGGACTTTTAAATAGGCAAAAGCTTTTTGTAGAATATATACAAAGGACTCCACAGAAGATGTATCTTGTCAACACGTTGGAGAAGCACCAAGAAAGTCTAGGGTGGGTACATGGTGCTCAATTTCCCCTGAACAAAGTCTTCTCTTCAGGAAGAAATAGGGAGCTGTTTTTTTAAATGACCACAATTGCATTAAAAATGAAAATATAAAAGAACCAAACAAGACAGTACAATGAAAAAACAAATTATTAAAGTGACCATAAAGAATTGAAGATCTGGCTCAGCGCCTGTGGCTCAATGGGCTAAGGCGCCAGCCACATACACCTGAGCTGGCGGGTTCGAATCCAGCCCGGACCTGCTGAACAACAATGGTGGCTGCAAGCAAAAAAAAAAAAAAAAAATGACCAGGCATTGTGGCGGGTGCCTGTAGTCCCAGCTACTTGGGAGGCAGAGGCAGGAGAGTCACTAGAGCCCAGGAATTGGAGGTTGCTGTGAGCTGTGATGCCACAGCACTCTATCCAGGGTGACAGTTTGAGGCTCTGTCTCAAAAAAAAAAAAAGAATTGAAGATCTATGAGGTAATTTTTTTTTTATTTATTTGTTTGTTTTTTTGGCTAGGCTGGGTTTGAACCCACCACCCCTGCCAGTATATGGGGCCAGTGCCCGACTCCTTTGAGCCACAGGAGCAGCCCTATGAGGTAATTTTAAACTATTAAAAATATCTCTCTTACAGATGTGCTACCACCTGAATGAGAAAACTGACAACTAAGAAAAAAAGGATGTGGAAAGAAAATGAGATTGTTTACATGGAGATTAAAGCTAATTAAGATAAAAACAAACAAACAAAAAATGTATAACTCAAAACATAATAAATATATTGAAAAATTCACTAGATTGAGTCAACAGCAGACTAGATGTGGCTAGGAAAATATTAGCTTGATAACAGGGTGGAGCCTGTGGCTCAGTGTGTAGGGTGCCAGACCCATATACTGAGGGTGGTGGGTTTGAACCCAGCCCCAGCCAAACTGCAACCAAAAAATAGCTGCGCATTGTGGCAGGCACTTGTTGTCCTAGCTACTTGGGAGCCTGAGGCAAGAGAATTACCTAAGCCCAGGGGTTGGAGGTTGCTGTGAGCTGTGACATCACAGGACTCTACCAAGGGTGACATAGTGACAATGTGTTTCAAAAATAAACAAATAAAAAGAAAAAGAAAAACAAAGGCTTGATAGTAGGTCATTAAAAATTAGCCAGGGTGGCTTTGCACCTGTGGCTCAACGGGCTAAGGCGCCAGCCACGTACACCTGAGCTGGCGGGTTCGAATCCAGCCCGGGCCTGCCAAACAACAATGACGGCTGCAACCAAAAACTGGCCAGGCGTTGTGGCGGGCACCCGTAGTCCCAGCTACTTGGGAGGTCGCGGCAGGAGACTCGCTTGAGCCCAGGAATTGGAGGTTGCTGTGAGCTGTGATGACACGGCCCTCTATCCAGGGTGACAGCTTGAGGCTCTGTCTCAAAAAATAAAAAAAAAAAAATTAGCCAGGGTGGTACCAGTATTACAGTGGGTAGTACGCTGGCCACATACACCAAGGCAGGCAGGTTCGAACCCAGCCCAGGCCTACTAAACAACAATAACTGCAACAAAAAAACAGCCAAGCATTGTGGAGGGTGCCTGCAGTCTCAGCTATGTGGGAGGTTGAAGTAAGAGAATCACTTAAGCCCAAGAGTTAGAGGTTTTTGTGAGCTGTGATGCCATAGCACTCTACCAAGGGCAACATAGTGAGACTTTGTCAAAAAGAAAAGAAAGGAAAGAATGAAAAGAGAGAAAGAGAGAGAGAGAAGGAGATAGAAGGGGAAGGAGAGAAAGGATGGGAAGGAAGGGAAGGAAGAGAAGGAAAGGAAGGAAGGGAAGGAAAGAAAATTATTAGCCAGGAAAGCAAAAAGAACACAAGAACACTGAAGAGAGCTGTAGGAACTTACTACCATCAAGCCTGCTAAAGTATTTATTATCAGATCTCTGTAATGAGGGAAGAGAAAACAATGACCAGGGAGGTTACTGAAGAAACAAACAATGTCTGTGAAGCCTCTAAAGTAAAGGGAGAGAGAAAATAGCATAAATTTTAAAGGTCCACTACTTGCTATAGGAGTAACAACAAGATGCAAAATAATACACACTAATATCAAAGATTTTAAAGTTACAAACAGGATCTTGAAATCACAGCAAGAAGCATTTGACTTGGCACGTTCAAGGGTACTCCTATGAAATGATCATCAGTTATGATGCAAAAGTCCTTACAGGCCAGAAAGGCATAGGATAATATATTCAAAGTGGTGAGAAAATACCTGCCAAGCACAAACACTATTTCTGGCAAAACTAGCCTTTAAAAATAAGTTAAAAAATTAAAAATGTTCAAAGATCAAAAAAGCTTAACAATTTATATTCAAGAGGCACACCCTACATGCATTTGTACTGAGTGGGTATCTCATATTTAAAAGTAAAATATTAGCCACACAGTACTGTGAATAGTTTTGTGGTGAATGTAATTATAGACACACCTACAGCATTCTGTGGCATCATAATGATTGGTTGACATGAAACGTTTTAATTCTGCTATAGATTTGAAAAGATGAAGTCTGAAAATAAACATTAGTTTGTGTTGATGAATACACAATAAGAAAAGATGTAATTTGTGGCATAAGGAGAATGCAAATAAGGGGGAAAATAGGGAAAGAGATGCCATTAGTTTTCAGTTGCTTGAAATAGTTTGTTATAACTTTCAGAAGTTTTATATTCTATCTATGGCAATGACAAGGAAAATGTCTATATGGATATGTATCTCAATGTTTTAGGGGTTTAAAATTAAAAAGAAAATGGCTTAGCACCTTTAACTCTGTGCCTAGGGCGCCAGCCACATACACCTGAAAGAGAAAAAGGAAGCATGAAACCTCCCTCCTCCCTCCTGGGGCAGCTGACTCCATGCTTCTTAAAATGTTTGCTTGTTAAAATTGTTTTCTGCTGACCAAGTAGCTGTGACTGACACAAAGACCGAAGGAGCCCCTTCCCAGAGACAAGATGTCTTGAGGAGATCTGGAATATACTGCAGTTAGCAATTAGGTAGCCGTAAGGTTATAAATAAAGTTATCAAGAGGTTGCCATAGAGGCAGACTTTTGTATTTTGAGGTCAACAGATGAGCAAATAACTTTACCCACTTTCATCCTGTTTCTCCATTCCTCCCTCCTCCCCTATCCGCTAAACTGGACCACAGGCTGCTGTTTTTTTCCTTAGCAAAGGGTGGAGGGAGCAGCCTGGGGGCAGGCAGATGACCATTTGTGAAGCAATGCTGTCATCCAGAGGAACTTGTTTCACCTGGGGAAGAGTGGCCTGGGGTGCATATGTTTATTTTGCTTAACAACTGTTGAATGAGATAGCAGCCAGCTGCCGCTCCTCACAACACCCCCTCAAGACCCGGGAACCAGGCAGGAGGAAGAATGGAGAAAAGAGAATAAGATAAAGAACTTACTGAACTTGTTTGCTTATGCAAGGTCAGCCTTTGTAAGGACTAGCTTTGAGATGGCACCATCACCACCCCCAGACCGGGGCAGAGAGAGGTAAGAACTTAAGCAACTAGTACTGTGAAAATTGCTTATTTTTCTGCTAATTGCTAAATCTGCTTCTGTAACCAACTACTTGGTTGCTTACTTTTTCAGCCTATAAAAACCCTGACTCCAGGCTGTTCAGGGGTGTTCTCTCAGTCTTTTTCTGATATTGTAGAGACAGATGCCTGCTGGCTAATAAAGACTCCATTTGGACACTTTAATTTAGCCATGTGGTCTTTTCTTGCCCCATAACATATGGAAGCTCCAGCGAGATAACTGGGTGTTACCCAGGCTACAGCCACTGGTTGTGACCAGGTTGTGTACGTGAGCCAGCCTTCACCCACAGGGCAGCCACTGGGAGACCTTCCCCAGCCCCAAACAAAAGACTGCTCCTGTTCCGTGCTCCAACCTACCAAATTAATAAACAAAATCCAGGATACATTAACAGAGTTGTCTGTTCTGTTCTGGAGCCAGCCTTGGGGATTGGATGCAACTGCAACCCAGGAGGCAGTCCCCTGAGAAGGTGGTTGAGGGACCTCAGGTTCTGGGCTGCAGTCTCTCTAGAGACTGTTCTGCTCAGTTCTGCTGCAGTCGACTGCTCTGACTCTGCAGTTCCCTGCCCAAGGGACTGTTCCGGTTCTGTATCTGGATACGTGAAAGAGTGAGAACGTTCCTGTTTGTCTGAATCTACATGTTGGGCCCCTGTCTGTTCTGCTGGTTTGCATACTTCCTGCAGTGCCTCCTTGAGGACAATACCCGTCCCCTTTACTGTGATTTTAATCACATTGTCCTCTGGATTACTGATGTCTTTTTAATCAAGGAACCCTCCAGGAATTTCATCCCAAAGAAATCTTTTCACCTTCTTCCTCTTTTGTCTACTATGTCTCCCACCACCTTCAACATCACTTTTCAGGTGGAAATCAGACTTTTGACTGTTGGACTATACAGCACCACTCCAGACCCTTGGTCTATGTGGCAGTGTGTTGTACTTGCAAGCTTCTATCTTTCTTACATGGCCCTCTTGTACTTATTTTCCACCTCAACACTGTGATATAAATGCCCTCCCTCTGTTTCGGACCCTCTCTTTGTCATCGGCTGGGAAAGACCCTATGCCCTAAATTACGGGCCCTTTTAAGCTGCCTCCATACGTCAGAGTCTTGTCTTTTTTGCCAGCCAATTATAAAGTGCTGTTTCTGTTGCTTCCCTGAACAGCACAGGCAATCCCCTCAGGTGTTTTGTTCTGTGCACTGTTGCACTGATTGAGGCCCTTACTCCTGGCATCTCCCCGAATGTGAAGCTTGGGGTTGTCAGAACTCTCATCCAACTGATCTCCTAGTACATCTTTTTTGTCACCCTGTCACCTTCCCTGTGAATATCCGCAGTAGGTTCTGCATCCGGTGGGACTTCTGGCACCTCCAATCACTAAAACCAGCAGATACAGTGAGGAGAATTCTTACCCTTCTCAGGGCCAGCCAAGGAATTCCTGGCTGGTGCTCTAAGTTTTGGGCCTGTCTGGCCCATTACCATCTTTATCTACCCCGGGACTCTTGGGATCCTTCCCCACAGGTTTACTTTTACCCCTGCCTCCACCGGTACCCTACTTACTTCACATGCAGACCTCAGTTTTAGAGTTTGAAAGTTGCTTCCCTTCAAGACCTAGTTATTGTGGCCCTGCTGCGGCCCTTGGCAGAAGCCTTAGCCTTCTACCTTTCCAGACACCTGAGAAAAAACAGCCTATTTGGGATGACTATTAGCAGTTACTGCAGACCCTCTTCACATTGGAAGAACGGGAAAGAATTTTAAGAGAAGCCCAAAGGCTCGTGCTGGGTCCTGATGGCCAATCCACCACAGACCTGGACGAAGTGAGGGCAACCTTTCCACTCTCCAGGCCAGAATAGGACCCCAACATCAGTGAATGTAAGAGGGGTTTCAAACAGTTTTGCCAGACTCTTCTCAGAGGAATCTGAGCGGTAGCCCAGAAGTCCACAAATATCTCTAAAGTGAGTGAAGTTATACAGAAGGCAGATGAGTCTCTGGCCATGTTTTTAGAGCGTCTCCTGGAGGTGTATCAGTACTATATTCCCATAGACCCAGAAACCCGGGAGAGTAGGAGAGCAATTAATATTGCCTTTGTTTTCCAGTCAGCCCCTGACATTAGAAGAAGTTGCAGAAAATGGAGGGATTTGAGAAAAAAGTACTGTCCAAACTGGTGGAGGTAATGCAATGGGTTTATAATAATGGGGACGATCCTGATGCCTGCCAGTCAAAAAGGACTCTCCCAAGTTCAGCGAGTTCTATTGACTGCAATGCAGAAGCAAGAGAAAAATGGGAGGCTGGAATGGGGGAGGAGACCAGAGCAGGAATGAAATGAATGGATCAGGAAGGGAAATAATCGGGACTGGCTGGGGTCCCGATAATCGGGAAGGGGACCCGGCCTTCCCTAAAGCTTGATCAGTGCATAGGTAAAAAGCCTATAAGTAAACCTTTAAACGGTTCCATTTTGTGAAGGCAAGTTTAAAGTCTTTTGTGAGTTACAAAGGAAAAAATCCTGGATAGAACTCTGTATGTGGCTTAGAACCTAATCATGTAAAAGTGATTTAGGGCCAAGCTTCATGGGGGCAGGCCTGCAGGCAGGTACCTGTATATCTCAGGATTTTCCAGACTACTCCCTAAAAATGATTAACTGCCTCCAGATGGTCAAGCATTCAAACAGCTTATTTCCCCAGAACCTTGTTTTGTGGTTTTGTTTTTGATTACTTAGCGTAAGAATACCTTTAGTGAAGTGGTTATCAGTTAATCTGGTTAAACCTTAGCTTTAGACAAGGTTAAGTGGCTATCAGTTAATCTGGTTTATCTATAGGCCCATAAGTACCAGGCAGTAAGAGACCTGGGGCAAAGGTTTAAGTATATTTATTAAGTTATGTGCCTATACAAGCTTTGGTGGAAGAAATTAAGTTGCCACTTGCAATAAGAGTGTTAAGTGGTCCTCCTTATTATTTAGACTATTTCATTGCAGGACTCATGTTCCCTGCGTCACCAATCATTTGGGAGACTTTCACGCAACACAAGTGTGCCTACTGTAAGGAAATGGGACACTGGAAAAGCGAATGCTTGAGAAGAAAGGAGGAGACTCCTGCCCCAGTCTTATTGGAGCTGGACTGATGGGGCCAGGACTCCATCCCCCCTGACCCCAAGGAGCCCACAGTCACACTGAAAGTAGGTCCACGAACTTTCTTGTGGACACAGGGGCAACATTTTCAGTGCTAAAACAGGTAGAGGGCCCCCTCCCAAGCTACTGTACACCAATACAAGGGGCAAGGGGAAAAACTAAATCCTACTCCTGGACTATGACCACAATAACAAATTTGACAAAGGGGACCATTACCCAATACTTCTTGGTAATGCCAGAAGGCCCCTATCCTTTGTTGGGAAGAGACTTGCTCCAAAAGCTGCAGGCTACTATCTCCTTTGGGGCAGAAGGAGCAAAACTTGCCATTAATCCCTCTCCACAGAAATGCCCCTCCACAATCCTTCTAACTTGCCCTTTGTCAGAAGAATACCACCTCATGGATGACCAGAGGCAGGCAGGGGGCAGCACCCTCTACCTGAAACAATTATAGAAAGACATTCCGGGAGTATAGGCCAAAAATAACACTCCAGGTTTTGCTGCCCACTGCCCAGCTACTGCAGTCTCCCTAGTCAAGAGGACAAAGAAATGTGTGTATGAATACAACCAGGAACTAGCAGGGACATGCAACCCTGTTACTATACAAGTTTTCAAGTGACATCAGAAAGGCCAGGGATGGGATGTAGGACATACGTGGGGCCTTAGATTTTGGTGTATAGAACAAAACCCTGAAACATTGTTTACTATACAGCGGTTCATGCCTAAGCGAGAACTCAACCTAATTGGGCCTAAATGGTTCTTAAACCCTTCATCCCCTCCCCCCCTAGTACAACCTTCAATGCTCCTGAGGCCCCTGCGGCCCACGAGACTCTCACCTACCAGTCCTGCAGCTACCTGGGCTGGGAAAGAATCTCTGGAAGCCCCTCAAAAACCCCTTCTGGGGCAGCACCTGTGGCTCAGTAGGTAGGGTGCTGGCCCCATATACCGAGGGTGGTGGGTTCAAACCTGACCCTGGCCAAACTGCCCCCCCCCAAAAAAAACCCAACCCCTTCTGGACATGCTGGATGCTGTGTTTCAGTATGTAAATAGCACCAACCCCAATGCCACCAAATATTGCTGGTTGTACTTAAACCCAGCACCCCCATACTATATAGGGATAGCCACTAACAACACCATTGGAAAAAGTCCTACTCAGATCCAGAACATTACTATTGGGCAACATGCCCTATGTGAATGGGAACAGGAACCCAAACTTACCCTCAGAGACTTACAGGGAAGTGGTGCTTACATCCAATCCCCAAAATTCAATTTACAAAATCCCCCTTATCGTGATTCTTGGCTCTCAACAGTCACCCTCTCTAATTTAGAGGGTTTAAGTAGGTCCCAGAGGGGACTTGGTTTACTTGTATCACTGGAATAACTCCATGTCTAAATCCAATTAGGTTAACAAAGACCCCAGATTTATGTGTCCTAGTTTGTATCAATCCCCAAGTATATTACTACTCAGGAGAGGGAGGCCATGAACACTTGGGCCTAACTCCACATGTTCTAACCTCGAGAGTAAAAAGGGCCCCCAACCTCATTCCAGTACTTGTGAGGGTAGGTATAGCTGGATCAGCAGTGGTTGGAATAGCGACCCTTGTAAAGGGAGAACATAATTTTAAATTCCTAACTAGACAAATTAAAAACTAGAAAGTTCAGTAACTGGATTAGAAACTTCTCTGGATTCATTAACAGAAGTTGTCCTTCAGAACCGTAGAGGGATGGATCTTCTATTCCTAAAACAAAGTGGGTTATGTGTAGCTTTAGGAAAAGCATGTTGTTTCTACACTTACAACTCTAGTATAATCAGAATAGTACAACTCTGGTAAGGAAAAGACTTCAGGAGCGAGAAGATGCATGGAGCTGGTCAGTATACTGGCTCGAGAGTATATATGATTGGTCCCCATGGCTAACTACTCTCCTATCTACCCTTGCTGGGCCCCTCATCCTTCTCCTCCTGGTATTGGCAATAGGACCATGTCTCATCAATACCCTTCCTACATCCAGAAACAGGTGCAGGCAGTAAAACTCGTGGTCCTAAGAACGCATTATCAACACATGTCAGAATGAAGAGAATGAAGATGAAACAAAGATTTGATTTCTCCAACACTAGGAGTAGGGAGTGAAACAGAGAGAAAGGAAGCATGAACACTATTCTCCAGTATACTATTCTCATAACAGGGCATCTGACTCCACGCTTCTTAAAATGTTTGCTTGTTAAAACTGTTTTTTGCTGACCAAGTAGTTGTGACTGACGCAAAGACCAAAGGAGCCCCTTCTGGAGACAAGATGTCTTGAGGGATCTGGAACATCTGGCGGTTAGCAATTAGGCAGCTGCAAGGTTACAAATAAAGTTATCAGGAGGTCGCCACAGAGGCAGACTTTGTATTTTGAAGCCAGCAGATAAGCAAATAACTTAACCCACTCTGATCCCCTTTCTCCATTCCTCCCTCCTCCCCTATCAGCTAAGTTGGATGGAGGACTGTTGTTTTTTTCCTTAACAAAAGGTGGAGGGAGCGGCCTGGGGGCAGGCAGATGACCACACATGGACTGAATGTAAAAAGAATTGAAAAAAGTTATTGAATGTAGTGTTAAAAATACTTTTACACAGGAAAATATACGTTCCACGAAAAGTTATCACTAGGAGCGGGGCTCGGTGGCTCATGCTTGTAATCTTGGCAACCAGGGAGGCTGAAGTGGGAGAATTACTTGAGCTCAGGAATTTATAACCAGGCTGAGTAAGAATCCCATCACTTCTAAAATAAAAGAAAAATTAGCCATTGTGCTGTCCTCTCCTAGTGATAGCCACATATACCTGAGCTGCTGAGCTCAAGCAATCCACCCACATTGGCCTCTAAGAGTGCTAGGATTACAGGCGTGAGCCACTGTGCCAAGCCTGGGTTTTACTTTTTATTGTATGAGTGATGTATGTATGAGTTATCATGAACATCATTCTCTTATTAAAAACAAAAGCCACTTGGCTCAGTGCGTGAAGTACAGTGGCTACGGCGCCAGCCACATACACCGAGGCTGGCAAGTTGGAGCCCAGCCTGGGACAGCTAAACAATGACAACTTCAACAAAAAATAGCTGGACATTGTGGCAGGCGCCTGTGGTCCCAGCTGCTTGGGAGGCTGAGGCAAGAGAATCGCCTAAGCCCAGGAGTTTGAGGTTGCTATGAGCTTTGACACCACAGCACTCTACCAATGGTGACATGGAGAGACTCTGTCTCAAAAATCAAACAAACAAACAAAAAAAGGCCACTCCATCTAGATTGGGAAAATCTATCCAAAAAGTAAAATTCATTCACTATTCAATAAAAGAGATTAATTTTTCAAGAAGATAAAAAATTAAACATACATACGTATGTAACACTGCAACTTTCAAACAGGCTAAAAGTGACAAATGGGCCACTCCATGTACTGCACACCTATTCTCCCCCTAAGTTCTGCGGTCTTCCTTCATGTTATCTTGCAGCAAAAAGGTCTTTTCCAGATGCCAGCACCAACCTTTTGCCCTGCTCAAGTAAGCAGGCCCTGCTCAGCCTCCCAAATTATAAGTAAGACTATATCAAACTAAAAAGTATCTACACAGGACAAAAAGAAAAAAATGCATAAAAAGAACAAAAGGATTGGGAAAATATATATCTGATAATACATGAGGACCTCTAGCAAACAAAAAGTTTCATCTGATTTAAAATGTGCAAAGAACCTCAGTAGATATTTCTCTAAAGACTTAAGAGTGGCCAATAGATTTATCAAAAGATACTCAGGATTCATTATTCATCAGGAAAATGCAAGTCAAACCACAATGAGCTAACACCTCACAGTTATAATGACTGCTATAAAAAGTCAAGACCTAATATATGTTGGCAAAGAGGAGGAGAAAAGCAAACTCTGGTACAAGGGCAGTGGGGATGTAAATTGATGCAGCCGTTACAGAGAACAGAATGGTGCCTGTCAGATATAAAAAAAAAGAAGCACCAATATTGAACAACAACAACAAAAACCAGAAGTTCCATTCATTTCTCTCATCTTACTTCTGGGTATATATCCAAAGGAAATGAAATCAGTAACACAAAGAGATACCTACTCATGTAGTTATACCAGGTTATTCACATTATGTTGTGTTGTGAATATTACAGCCATAAAAAAGGGCGATTCTGCCGGTTGTGACAACATGGATAGATGAACCAGGTGGAGATTATTGTAACTGATATCCAAAGTAAACATACAACTACTGTATAATATGAGCTATTTGTGGAATGTAAAAAAGTAGAGATTATAGAAGTACAGAGTAGAATGATGTTTAGCAACAGTGGGAGGTGATAAAAATGAGGAGATATTTTTCAAAGAGTATGAACTTTCATTTACATGATGGATATGATGTACACCCTGTGAATGTAGTTAGCAGTACCATATGGAACACTTGAGATGAAGTCAGATTCTCAACTAGATTAAGAGCACAGACCTTGACTCGGCGCCTGTAACACAGTGGTTTCAGCGTTGGCCACCTACACCGAAGCTGGTGGGTTCAAACCCAGCCTGGGCCAGCTAAACAACAAGAGCAACTGCAACAAAAAAATAGTTGGGCGTTGTGGCTGGCGCCTATAGTCCCAGCTACTCGGGAGGCTAAGGCAAGTGAATCTCTTAAGCCCAAGAATTGGAGGTTGCTGTGAGCTGTGACGCCACAGCATTCTGTTGAGGGTGACATAGTAAGACTCTGTCTCAAAAAGAGCATAGACCTTAAGTGTTCTCACCTCTAAAATCTGGCAACTATGTGAGATGATGGATGTGGTAAGTTCATTGTGTCAATCATTTCACAATGTATACATACATCGAATTATAAAACTGTATACTAAGAAACATGAAATTTATACTTGTAAATATTTCTCATGTCAGGAGAAGAGAACTAACAAACAGGTAAACATAGGACACATTCTCACTCATCTGCACACTCAACCAAACACAACATAAACTGATAATGACTAAAACATAAGGTAACGGTCGAAATGTTACCATGTGCTAGACAATATTCTAAGCTCCCCTTATACCATTTTATTTTATTTATTTTTTTGAGACTGAGTCTCAATTTGTCACCCTGGGTAGAATGCTATGGCATTATAGATCAGAGCAACCTCTAACTGGGGCTCAAGCAATCTTCTTGCCTCAGTTTTTTTGTCCAGCACATGGTAACATTTCGACTGTTATCTTATATTTTAGTAGAAACGGGGTCTCACTTTTCGCTCAGGCTGGTCGCCAGCTTGTGAGCTCAAGCAACCCACCCGCCTTGACCTCCCAGAGTGCTAAGACTACGACTGGCCACTGTGCCCAGCCAAGTTCTTCTTTCAAGTTAAGAATTCTACATGAAAAGCAGTGCAGCATTCAACTATTGTACACATGTGTAAACTGTACATGAGGTTCAAACATCTAATCTTACCTCAGGCTAGGAAAAGTACAGTTAATGTAAAAGTATAAGGTCAGAGTTTTTAAAATAAATATTAAAAAATGAATGAAGTAGCTAATCAAATATGTAAAATGTCATTATATATATTTGAGGGGGGACAGAGTCTCACTTTGTCATTCTCTGTAGTGTGCCATGGCAATATAGATCACAGAAACCTCAAAGTCTTGGGCTGAAGCAATTTTCTTGCCTCAGTCTCCTGAATAGCTGGGAACTATAGGTGCCGACCACAATACCTGGCGATTTTTAGAGACGGGAGTTTGCTACACTCAGCAATCCACCTGCCTTAGCCATCCCACGTGTTCATTTTATATTTAAAAGAGAACCTTTGTACTTTCATGAAATTACAGAGTCTCAATTTCTGTAGTATCACCTCTGAAATCTCCTTCAATAAGACTGAAAATTAATGACACAGAAAATATCTTAAACATGTCTACAGTATTCCGGGGACTACTGAATCGATATCACAACGTGACCTCCACGTTTACATACTTTTGACATGGGGCAAAAACAGAACTTAAAAATAGCTTAGCATGGAAGTAGTTAGAGCGCCAGGTGCTCACGTCTGTAATCCCAGCATTTGGGAGGCCGATGCAGGTGGATTGCCTGAGCTCACAGGTTCGAGACCATCCTGAGTCAGACCATCCTGAGCCTCATCTCTAAAAATAGCAGGGTGTTGTAGTAGGTGTCTGTAATCCTAGCTACTTAGGAGGCTAAGAGGCAAGAGGCAAGAGGATCACTTGAACCTAAGAGTTTGAGGTTGCTGTGAGCTGTGACATCATAGCACTCTACAAAGGATGACACAGTGAGACTCTGCCCCCACTACATGACTGGTATGGGCAAGAACAGGTTTATCAAAGAAGGAAAGTGCATCCCGAAACAAGGAAGATACCAAATAAAACAAAAAGATGCCCATTATATCAGGGAAGACAAGATAGCCACTTGAACTGAGATGGTGGCAGCAGACATGGCAAAAGCAGGCAGCTTCAGAATACACTTTGGAGATTCAGTGAGAGGTTGTAGGAGTGGTCATAAAGGAAAAAAAAGAAAGAATGGAAAACCAAGTATGTAATATACTAAATATTAATATGAGGTCTGTAAATACAGGCCTTAACGAGAATAACTCAATTGAATTCAAGTGCAGGGCAAGGTGGAGGGGGGACAGGGGAGAGAGGAAGAGGAAAGGGAATTGGTGAGCTCTCACCTAATAGGCACTAATTAACTGAATATCCACAAATCCCAGTTGAGGGAGACAACTACTATAGGGACTTCACCTAATAAAACATGTAACCATAGCATGTTAATCCTCATACTAATCTGAGATGAAAAGAATTAAAAAATAGGAGAAATTGAATTTTAAGGTGTAGAAATGAATATTTTACATCACTGAATTTTTAGAATCACCATTAAACTAGTGTGAAACTCAAAATCATCTCAAGAAAGAAGGTAGGCGGCACCCATAGCTCAGTGGGTAGGGCGCTGGCCTTGTACACCGAGGCTGGTGGGTTCGAGCCTGGCCCGGGCCTGCTAAACAACTGACAACTGCAGCCAAAAACTACCCTGGCGCTGGTGGGCACCTGTGGTCCCAGGTACTTGGGAGGCTGAGGCAAGAGAATCACCTTGAGCCCAAAAGTTTGAGGTTGCTGTAAGCTGTGATGCCAAAGCACTCTACCGAGAGCGACATAGTGAGACTCTGTCTCAAAGAAAAAAAGAAAAAGAAAGACGGTAAACAATGAAGACAACAAAAGGATTTTCTGTATGTTAATGAATATCAATCTTTTTTCCTAAAGTCAGGAATCTGAGACTTATTCATGCAAACCACAAGCTTCAAAGACACATTCAGCAAAGAAAAGAAATAACACCCTTGAGGTAAGTTAGAGATTCTGGAGGGAAGATATTCTCACCCACAGAGACCAGGTTTCTGAGGTTCTCTAACATCACATCTCCATACAAATTCCGCTGAGCAGGGTCCAGGCATTCCCACTCCTCTGCAGTAAATTCAATGGTAATATCTCTGAATGTCACCAGCTCCTGAAATAAAAAATAAAGAAATAACACATTCAATATGTGATCATGGGCAGATTTTTTTAGTGTCCAGGTATTCCAACTCATTCAGAGAGAATTCTCTGCCCACATAACCAAACATCAGCAATTCCTAAAGAATGGGAAAATATATACATATAGGCATTGTGGCAGGTACCTGTAGTCCCAGCTACTCGGAAGACTGAGGCAGGAGAATCCCTTAAGTCCAAGAGTTGGAGGTTGCTGTGAGCTGTGATGCCACAGCACTCTACCCAGGGCAACATAGTGAGAGTCTGTCTCAAAAAAAAAAAACAAACAGATAAGCCAGGCACGGTGGCTCCCACCTGCAATCCCAGCGCTTGGGAGGCTGAGGCAGGCAGATTGCCTGAGATCTCAAGTTTCAGCTGAGATTTTGCATTGCTAACAAACTCACCAGGGATGCTAAGGTCTCAGATCCAAAAGCCACACTTGGGAGCAGCAGAGAGGGAGAACACTAAGGGTACACATGGAACTGGGATAAAATACACAGTATAACAAGAATAGAGAAATCCTTTTTAGACACTTTCTAAATACTACATGTCACTCTAGAAGTTTTTATATATTAATGCTTAAAACCACAAAAATAATCCATGAAAAAAACACTGTTCTTTTATGAGAATGTTTTGCCAATTATCCTGTAAAAAACAGAGTCTGAAGCTCGGCACTTGCAGCTCAGCGTCTATGGCGCTAGCCACATACACCAGAGCTGGGGGGTTCGAATCCAGCCCAGGCCTGCCAAACAACAATGACAAACTACAACCAAAAATTAGCTGGGTGTTGTGGCAGGCACCTGTAGTCCCAGCTACTTGAGAGGCTGACGCAAGAGAATCGCTTAAGCCCAAGCGTTTGAGGTTCCTGTGAGCTGTGATGCCACGGCACTCTACCCAGGGTAACAGCTTGAGACTATCTAAAAAAAAAAAAAGCCTGAGTTTTACTAATAATGCTGAAGTAGAATTGATCACAAGGGTCATAAAGGTCACGATACAGAGCCAACCCCAAACAAATGTTCAGAGAGGATTTCATAACAGAGAAGAATAGGGAAAATAAGCTAAGAAGACAGCAACACAAAATTAATCAAATAAAGCTAGTATTTTATGCACACAAATGCATAGAAATTATAGCCATAGGCACATTAAAAGTGATAGAGTAGAACACTTTTCTTTTTTTTTTTTTTGAGACAGAGCCTCAAGCTGTCACCCTGGATAGGGTGCTGTGACATCACAGCTCACAGCAACCTCCAATTCCTGGGCTCAAGCGAGTCTCTCGCCTCCACCTCCCAAGTAGCTGGGACTACAGGCACCCGCCACAACGCCTGGCCATTTTTTGGTTGCAGCCGTCATTGTTGTTTGGCGGGCCTGGGCTGGATTCGAACCCGCCAGCTCAGTTGTACGTGGCTGGCGCCTTAGCCGGTTGAGCCACAGGCGCTGAGCCTAGAATACTTTTCTTAATAAACATATGTAATTGGGCAGCACCTGTGGCTCAGTGAGTAGGGCGCCGGTCCCATATACCAAGGGTGGCAGGTTCAAACCTGGCCCCAGCCAAACTGCAACAAAAAATAGCCGGGTGTTGTGGCGGGCGCCTGTGGTCCCAGCTACTCCAGAGGCTGAGGCAAGAGAACCACCTAAGCCCAGGAGCTGTAACACCACAACACTCTACTGAGGGTGCCAATGTGACACTTTTTCTCTAAAAAAAATAAATAAATAAATATATGTAATTGTAAAGAAACTATAAATCTCTGTTGATGGTTTTAAATATACTATGTAGACCACCACAAAGATATTAACCAATATCCAAGCTATTTGTTTTTGTTTTTTTTTTTTGACACAGAGCCTCAAGCTGTCACCCTGGGTAGAGTGCTGTGGCATCACAGCTCACAGCAACCTCCAATTCCTGGGCTCAAGCGAGTCTCCTGCCTCCACCTCCCAAGTAGCCGGAACTACAGGCACCCGCCACAATGCCTGGCCATTTTTTGGTTGCAGCCGTCACTGTTGTTTGGCAGGCCCGGGCTGGATTCGAACCCAAATCCAGTGAGTTCCAGAGACAATATCAAAATTACCTTCCTTTTGCTTCCTGCAGAAAAAATACATCAGCTGTCAATTAGAAAAAACCATTGAGCTTTCAAGTTATTTTCATGAGCTACACAAATATAACTTTTAAAAGAAGCAAAGTAAAAAACAATGTCAAGAGATGAATTGCCTACTAAAAGACCTTTCAAAGTGCAAATCTAATTATTTTACGGTATATGGGGCCAGCACCCTACTCGATGAGCCACAGGTGCCGAGCCACTATTTTTTTTTTTTTTTGAGACAGTCTCACTTTGTCCCCCTCCATACGGTCCCATGGCCTCATAGGTCACAGCAAACTCAAACTGTTGGGCTCGTGCGATTCTCTTGAATCAAGTGGTTCTCAGCCCAGTTGTCACATGATTCAGGTTATATGATTTAATGTCCCCACTCACATCACAGTGGCAATTATGCTCCATCTGTGGTCACTGACACCTGATACCAGTCTGTCCCCTTACACCTGATGGGAACTTCAGTCACCTGGTTAAGGGGCACTGCTAGATTCCTTGGCTATCAACTTTATTATTTTTCTCTTGCTTAGTAATTAATATCTGAGAAGAATTTACTAAATGTTGTGTATAAACCATCATATTTAACGCAAAAACTTCCTTTTCTTTTCAGTTTCCATTGTGTCATAGCTTGCTTTGGAATATAAAGGAACTCATATTTTTTGATGGGAGCCAGTACTTTTGAAAATGGTAAAACAAAAAACACTCTGTCTTGTTGGTTTTCATTTAATTCTCTCCTCATGTCTTAGACATACGTTTCATTATTACTTTTCTGCATGTTCAGGGAATAGAAATAAGTATTAACATATTTGTAAAATAAGAATATGAAATTTTAAAAATATAATAGGACACACATAATAAATAAAAGAAGAAATAAAATGCTCATAAAAAACACCTTAGGGGCGGCGCCTATGGCTCATTGAGTAGGGTGCTGGCCCCATATACCGAAGGTGGTGGGTTCAAACCCGGCCTTGGCCGAACTGCAAAACAGAAAAATAGCCCGGCGTTGTGTAGTCCCAGCTACTCGGGAGGCTGAGGGAAGAGAATCGCCAAAGCCCCGGAGTTGGAGGTTGCTGTGAGCTGTGTGACGCCACAGCACTCTACCACGGGTGATAAAGTGAGACTCTATCTCTACAAAAACAAACAAACAAACAAACAAACAAAAACCTTAGATCCCAGCACTTGGGAGGCCAAGGCAGGTGGACTGCATGAGCTCACAAGCTTGGGTCCAGCCTGAGCCACAGGGAGACCTCGTCTCTAAAATACCTGGGCGTTATGGCAGGTGCCTATAGTCCCAGCTACTGGAGGGAGGCAAGAGAACTGCCTGGGACCAAGAATTTGAGGTTGCTGTGAGCTATGATGCCAGAGCACTCTATGGAGGGCAACAAAGTGAGACCTGGTCTCAAAAAAATAAGATAAATTAAGAAAAAATAAATAGGCTTGGCGCCTATGGCTCAACGGGCTAAGGTGCCAGCCACGTACACCTGAGCTGGTGGGTTCGAATCCAGCCCGGGCCTGCCAAACAACAATGACGGCTGCAACCCAAAAATGGCCGGGCGTTGTGGCAGGCGCCTGTAGTCCCAGCTTCTTGGGAGGCGGAGGCAAGAGACTCGCTTGAGCCCAGGAATTAGAGGTTGCTGTGAGCTGTGATGCCACAGCACTCTATCCAGGGTGACAGCTTGAGGCTCTTCACAAAAAGAAAAAAAAGAAATAGCTACCCACTGCTCTGTGAAAAATAATAAAGAATAGTAAAGGACATACTTTACAGTACAGGTCATCTCTTTGTAAACTATAGCAAAGGACAAATAGTGGATAATATGAATTGTGGAGTGGAAATTGACATTAAAAAAAAAGAAATTGACATTTGAGAATGTGGGGGATAAAGCAGAAATTGAAGATTTTTCTACAATAGAAGAGCTGTGTTGGAATAGGGTGGTTGATTTGGATTCTGCTTGCCATACCTTGGGAAAATGCTGGGAGAAACAAGTCCTTCTGTAGAGTGTTAAAATAACTAGTAATTGACTGACCTAATTCTTTGCTATGTTCCTATGTAGGGATACTGAAATCTAACTCATATCCTTTATTTGTAAATTACTAACTTAAAGACACACAAAAATTTAGGCTTAACCAAACACAAATGGCCAATTAACTTGTGAAAACATAACCTGAAGATTAGCCACCTGGACAATCCAAATAAAGTGACTACATTACTGTAACCAAGCAATTTTGGGATTTGGTTTGCTACTTCCTGACCCTTCTACAAGCCTTCAACCCTGCTGTGGACACCCAGACAGAAATCATGGCTAGGGGGTAGAGGCCCGGGCTCCAGTTGCTAAGTGGTTAGGCCTCTGGCCACATGCACCAGGCCTGGAGGGGTTCCAACCTGGCCCACACAAGCTCAAGAAAGACAATAATATGCTCGGGGCCTGTAGTTCAAGGGCTAGGGCATCAGCCACATAGACAAGAGCCGGCAGGTTCGAACCCAGCTCGAGCCTGCTAAACAACAATGACAACTACAACCAAAAAATAGCCAGGAGCTGTGGCAGGAGCCTGTAGTCCCAGTTACTTGGCAGGTGGAGGCCAGAGAATAGCTTAAGCCCAAGAGTTGGAGGGTGCTGTGACGCCACGGCACTCTGCTGAGGGCGACAAAGAAAGACTCTGTCCCAATTGAAAAAAAAAAGGAAATCAAGGCTGTGGGCTTTCTGATCCATGAAGTCACAGCTCACAGCAACCTCAAACATTTCGCCTCAAGTGATCCTTTAACCTCAGCCTTCCAAGTAGCTGGGTCTGTAAGTGCCTGCTAAAATGCCTGGCTAGTTTCTCCATTTGTTAGTAGAGATGGGGCCTCGCTCTTGCTCAGGCTGGTGTTGAACTCCTGAGCTCAGGCGGGGCCGCCCACCTCGTCCTCCCAAAGTGGTAAAATTACAGGCATAAGCCACCACGGCCAGCGCTTAATTTAATTTTTTTTTCCTTTCTTTAGAGACAGAGTCTCACTTTATCGCCCTTGGTAGAGTGCCGTAGCATCATAGCTCACAGCAACCTCCAACTCCTGGGCTTAGGCGATTCTCTTGTCTCAGCCTCCCGAGTAGCTGGGACTACAGGCGCCCGCCACAACGCCCGGCTATTTTTCTGTTTTGCAGTTCAGCACGGCCGCGTTTGAACCTGCCACCTTCGGTATATGGGGCCGGCGCCCTACTCGCTGAGCCACAGGCGCCGCCCTGTTTAATTTAAGTTTGACCTTGGCCCTGAGCGGGATCCTCCCCAGATGACGCCTCCTTCCCGCCCAGTCTGGGAGACGTGGGGCTGCAGGGACAGAGCTACCTACAAACGGCTTTCCTCTCGGCCAGGTCACGCCCAGGGTCCTCGCTGCCAACTGCAGCCCCCACCCTGTCCTCAGAAGGCTCCGAGGCCTGAGCTGCACCTCCCAGCAGGGACTTGGGCGGGCAGACTCCACAGATGACCCGGGCGGTCTCAAACCACACTAATTCCGGCGGATTCCTCCCCTCCAGGACAACCAGCCCCACACACTCACCATTTCCCGGCTTCCGTGTTGTCCCAGCATCCTCCTTACAGATTTGTAAGAACTCGGAGGTCACAGCGCTAAGAGCAAGTGGCACACACACCGGACTTTCCACAGAGAACAGGAAGGAGCAGCCATCTTGCTCTCGAAGTAGTTCTTAAATAGAAAGAACAACTCTATAAAAGCCTTCCCTTTCAGAAGAAAAAAATGGCTTGCTCAGAAACTCCATCAAAGCATTCAAAAGCAATTTGTATAATCAACATGGCTTCCAATCATCTCTACGCTTGATTACAAAAACAGTTTGTGCAATATAAATTCACTTGGCTCTCCCAGCTTCCTATTTATAGTTAGGTAAAAGTTCTCTTTACATTAAATGGAAAGTAAATACTCTAGGATAAGAAACTTTATCAAGGTGCCAAAGAAGTGACACTGTATTAAATAACTTGCTCCTCCTGGAATGGTCAATTATTCAGGCCTCAGTTTTACTACTGCAGTCAGAAACATTTAAAGAACTAAGAACAAGAAATGTCCAAGGAAAAAAGGAAAGAGATTTGTGCAAAGAAGGTTGGCACTGTGCCCCATACACACTGTCAGCTATTCCATCTGTAGCCAGGCAGGGTTAAGGTAGGATAAAAAAATCCATGCTCTGAAATATGTGCCTTATTTTTCTAGTGAGGGATGAATTGCAGTCTCAGACTAAGATGACAATGTTGTTTTTCTCTATCTAATATAATCTATAACTGGGGAACAGTACGTTTATGGAGGTTTACTATGGTGGCATCAGCAAAAGAGAAAGCTTAGAGTCCCAGGACAAGTCTGGGAAGCAGAGATAAAAAGAAAAGAATGACATCTCACTCTACTTTCCCAGGCAAAGGATTTCACATGTTTGGAATTGCATACTTGGCCACAGGCCTGCTGAAGAGCATTCCTGAATTATTTCTCTCTGTTTTCATTTAGTACTTCCAATTTGTTTCCTAAACCCTTAGTTTGTTCTCACATTTCCCTTACCACTCCCCCATACCCCCAGGAGCCTTGTAAACCTCTGTGTCCTTCACACTGCACTGGCCATGGTGGGAGAGAGGAGGAAGCTGTGTCCAATCTCTTGCTACCTCATTTCTAAGACCCTTTATTATAGCATTCCTGCTGGCAAGATTTGGGAGGCCACAAACAGGAGATAGATGTGACATTTGCTCTGGAGAGGTAAGAGTGTGAGGGCTGAGGTAAAGCCACTAAGATTCAGCAGCTTAGGAAGACATTGCTGTTTGTTTCTATTTATTCAAGCTAGTGTAACAGGTCAGGGAAGAGCATGGGGCCTCCAAGTAAAGCCTGGCATAAAAATAAATCTTCCTTTGGCTAGACAGCCAACTATTGAAACCTCTTATTGGGGTATAACTTTCACTTAACCTTTTTCTCTTAGTCCCATCATTAAAAGGGAAGAGAAAAAAAGGAGTTGCTAATTTTTGTGGGTCAGAAATTTCCCGAACACTGAACTGATCATGCTTTCTAATGGGTGAAGTTACTTATCTTTCCTTATTTTTATGCTATTACATTTTCTCCAGAAGAAGAAGATTTGTCTTCATTCTCTCTCTGTCTCTCTCGCTGGCAAGTAGAGGCATGACAGTGAAGTCTATGCCAAACAATGTGGTCCGTTGCTGTAGGATGGTGGTTCTCACAGTTCAGAATGCCTTGGATCAGTACCTACCTTAGGGACTGAAATAAGTTTCCTGATACTATTTCGTAAACTTAAAATATAAGGTCAGATAGATAAGTTCACAAACTCATTCTTGAAAAAGTGCTACATACCTCACCACTGAACATCACAATGGTCACCTTCAAAGCACTCCCCTTTAAGCTATGCACTGACACTAGTGCCTAATCCACACTTCAAAGCAATTTTGGAACTCTTTTTCTGGAACGCTTATTAGAGGTTTTGTCATATGAGATCTGACAATTAAGTTCATGAACTCTTACTAGAAAAACTGCTTTGAAAGTTGGACTAGGCACTGGCGTCAGGTCATGGCTTCCCAAGGGGAATACTTCAAAGTTGACCATACTGATATCAGCAATAAAGTATATAGCACTTTTCCCAGGAGGGGTTCACAAACTTAATTTTCTGAGCTCATATACCTATATATAAATATTTTAAGTATACATACCATCCACCACTATCTTATTTAATAACTTGATAAAATAAAAGATATTTTACATCAGAAATGTAATAAAGCACTCAGAGTTTTAAAAAATAACACGGTTGGTGTTTTTTTTTTAATTTTTATTAAATCATAATTGTGTACATTGGTGCAATCATGAGGCACAATGTGCTGACTTCATATACAATCTGAAATATTTTCATTGAACTATTTCACATAGCCTTCATGGCCTTTTAATCACTATATGAAGACATTAATATTCTACATTTAGTAATTTTCACTTGTACCCTTGTAAGATGCACCGTAAGTGTGATCTCACCAATCACCCTCCTTCCACCCATCCTCCCCCCTCCCCTCCCCTCCCTTTTTAATGAAATATTTTTCTCACATTTCTCCTGGCCACATGAGGACTTCATCATTTGTGTAGTAGAAGGTTTGAAGAGGGAAAGCTGATTATTTACCGATGTTGGGCTATTCACTTAAGTCAAATTCTAAAACATGTTCAGCACAGAGACCTGGGGGCAGCAAGAAAGGCTGTTCATACCAAAGCTCTTTACATTATACTGTTTTTTAACAGTTCCATTAAGGGATAATCACCACATGACAAACTGCCCGTATTTAAAATATACACTTTGGTAAGTACACTTTGATTTATGCATACATCTGTGAAACATCATGTCAACCAAGATGGTAAACTTAGTAACTCAAGAATTTATTTTTTATTTTTATTATTATTAAATCATAGCTGTGTACATTAGTGCAATCAAGGGGTACAATGTGCTGGTTTCATATACAATCTGAACTATTTCATTAAACTGATTAACATAGCCTTCATGACATTTTCTTAGTTATTGTATGAAGACATTTGTA